>JAOPSE010000057.1:64350-169608 GCA_029449295.1 Zea luxurians | reverse complement strand
TTTTGCTGTCGAGCTGTTTAACCCGTCCTCCCTTGCTCGTGACTTCGTCGTCGCCAGTCCTCACTAGATTCGTGTCCTCGCCAGCTCGCTCCAGACTTGATCTCGTCGTCGTTCCGTACGTTATCAAGAATCCCAAGAGTTGAGTGAAGACGAAGCTAGCAGCGTGAAATTCACCAAGTACTCGACGAAAAGTCTGAACTATAAATAATCGTGGTTCTTGCAGAGTTCGCGTAAATTTAATCATTGGTAAGCTGATTATGATTTTTGCTAGTTAATTTGATTGGTGGATTAATTAAAATTATGGTCAATGATTATCATGTTTATATCGTAGGCGCGCTGCGGTTATATTATATTTGATTAAATATCTAGCATTACCAAAATGAGTGAAAGTGAATAATAAGTCTAGTGTCTCGCTCATATAGCTGATAAATACGATCGTGGTTATATTAATGATTATTAAAATGTATCGCAGGTAGTATGTGATGGATGCATAGGTCGAATAGGTTTAAATGGCTCTTTGCTGAGAAGTGAGGAGAATTAGTAGCGTGAGGATTGATTTAGTATTCCAAATAATTATCCGATGAATTTTGTCGTTGTCGATTATGCTAAATATAATTGTGTAGTGAAGTCGAATATAAGAACCCCGTACAGAAGAAACGTTTTTAGGTCTTTAGATTTAAAATTATGGTCTGGTCTAGTCTTTGATGTTCTTCTGCTTGCTAAAGCCTAAAGCAAATGTGATGCTATATTAATTATTGTGCTAAATAACCTAGAGAATTAGTTTAAAAAGTTATTAAACAATTTCTATGCTTATCCCAAGTTTGAATATCGTGAGGTAGGTTTCAGGAAAGTAAAATGCTTATACATATTTACTATTGTATACTGTGAGAATTAAATCCGATTAAGTTAGAATGCCATAGCTATAGTTTTAATGTGCTAGGACAAGGATGATTGTCAAGTGGTCGGCATCTAACAACACTAACGTAGTGTTATCCAGACAAGCCCCGGTGCATGCAACCCCTTCCTTGTGTTTTAAATAATTTTTACACACTTTAAGTCTAGCGAAATGTGCATTAGGTTTATAGGAGTTGCTTAAAAACCCTTTGTTGCATTGGCTACCTTGATATCCATTCCTATTATAGATACTTCTTTGGAAGTATCAAAATTGTTTATAAAAATGCTTAGCTCTGCTTAGATCTTGTGGATAGAAGTTGTCTTTTGCATAGGCCTAGCTCAGGGTTTATCCTGAGGAAAGATGGCTTCTACCTGCAAGAATATTTTTTATTGGAGCGTGTGAGATCTTAATGCAAAATTCCCTAGAATGCTCTCTTCATCCTAAGGAACACAAATAATCCTAAGGATGAAGTACTTAAATCGAGACTTAGGCTAGGAACATGTGATGTCTACCCAGGTTGGTTAAGGATTATAGAGAATGTAGGCCTGATGACCGAGGACCTTTTACTGGTCCACAGCCTCATCATGGTAAGTGTTGGGGACTTGTTCTCAAATGCTAAGAATTAAGAACAAGGCAACAAAAAGAGTTTAATGGTTAATGACCTTCGTCCTTCGAAACATTATTTCCTTAGGATATAACGATCTTCGGACGAAAGTCATGAAGGACATACCTTCTTCATCACAGTTTACACTGATGAAGAAGAAGTGTATAAAACATGAGAAATAACATGAATGATCATATAACATTATTTTTATATCATTTTCATATAGTCATGAATGAATAAGAACAATATTAAATTACATTTGTACCTTCGGCTTGACAGAAGACAAAGTCCAAGTGTGACGCATGAATGAATACAAGTTAGCGTGAATAGTACGAGGGTACTGTTCATCTATTTATAGGCACAGGACGTAGCCTGCATAAAATTACATTCATGCCCTTCATATTCACTATTGAATTAATAACAATCTATCGAGGACTAGATAGCCTTTTCTCCTTAAGTCGGTTTCTCTTTTGCTATTGAGCCGAAGCTTCCTTGTGCACAGCTTCGGCGCTGGTTCAACCTTCGTTCTGATCCTGCTTTCCATGTTGTGCACAGCTTCATCCCGAGTCCGAAGGTTCCTGTACACATATCATGCTTGGGAAACATTGTTAATCATGTTTTTGGACCTTTGAAAGACGAAGGCCCCCAATAGTAGCCCCTTGCAGTATTAATTTGTTATAATAACGAATTCAGACTGCGACGTGAACGAAGGCCTTAAGCTGAAGGTCCGAAAAACACTTCCCTTTTGCTAGAATAGCAACAATCAATGACAGACGGGGCCCTCCAAGTTGCAGCGTGCTAGGCGTATAAATATAACTGAACTCACCGACATCATTTGATACACTGTTTCTGCCATTTGCATTATTTTTCTCAATCTTTTAGCTCTCGCTAGATTTTCAAGCTTCTTGGCTTCGGTTTGAAGTCACGTTTCACCATTTCTGAGGAAAAAATGTCCAAGGAAAAGAAGGTTGTTGCGGAGACGAAGCTGACTGAAGAGACGAAGCTATTTGAGGAGAAGAAGGCTATGGATCCTTATATTGTTGGATTTATTGAATCGATGGCAAAGACAAATATAGAGAAGATTACTAAAGAGATACTGGAAGGTTTATCTGAAGATACTGTGACAGCGATAGCTATGATGCAGAAAGTGGAGACGAAGATTCTGAAGATCGCCCGTGGCGACCGAGCCATACCATCTTCGAGAAATCGACTATCAAACAGAGTCACGTTGATGCTATGAGAGGAAGATACTTCCGTGACATGACTATTGTGAGGGTTGGAGGGGACAACACTGCTCCTGTTCCTGAAGCAAATGAGGTGGTTTCTACCGAAGCTTTTTGAAAGCAGGGCTTCGGTTTCCATTGAGCAGGTTTCTTGGTTGAAGTGCTGAAGACATTTCAAATTTTCTTCATCAACTTTATGCATGAAGCTATAATTAGGATGGGTTTGTTTGTTTGGGCTGTGAGAAGCCAAGGGTTGGAACCCAGCACAAAAAGTTTTTGCAGCATGCACGAGCTCCTGTATGAGACGAAGACCCCCAGGAAGGAGCAGTATCACAACAACTTCGGTTGTTATGGATTCGTTGCTCGATCCAATGCAAGCCATCCAGTTCCCACATTTCGAAAGAGATGGCCTGGAGCCTGGATGGAAGAGTGGTTTTATGTTAAGAATGATTTAATTGAAAGGGAAGTTATTAAGGAATCATTCAACGCCCTATCTGGTCTCGCTTCGGCCTTTGGAGGCCGAAGGTGGTAATCAATCAAAATGACGAAGCTTGCCAGAAGGCTTTTAGCAAGGTCTGCGCCTTCATTGGCACAAGGGATATTGTTCAAGAGCACATAGCGTACAGAGTATGGCCACTTGTGGAAAACTGGGATATGCCGAAGGAAACTACTGCTGAATCAACTGAAGGTGGGTTGATTCGACTAAAAATACTTTAGGTTCAGAGACCAGTTTGATGAGCCAAATGATGATTGGCTAAAAAGTATTGAGGCTATCAGCGACGAACTACTTGGGACATATAGCAAGGCCGAAGATAATGCTCTGTCCGCAGCCTTCGGAGGTCGAGGAAGAAAAGACTTAACAGAGTTTTTGATGCGATCGGCTTCATATACCCCGATTACCGCTACCCACTGCGAGGACAAGAGAAAAAGAGGAAGATTGCTGCTTCGGACATCCCAACTGAGCCTGCACCGAAGAGCAAAAAGGTGAAGGTTCTGACCCACCGGCCGTGTTACATTGAACCGGCTGTGGTCCCTGACTTCGGTGTAGGGTCTTCTTTAGCAGTCGAAGCAACACAAACTGCTCCGATTGCACAGAGCACCATAGAACCAACTGTAATGCCAAAGACGCATACAATTGAACCAGTCAAAGATAAGGTTGAAAAGGCTGAAGAGCCGAAAGTTGAAGAAATAATAAAAATGCCAAAAATCTGAGTCCTCCGAGAGAGGCAAATCTGCCGAAGGCGCGAAAAACTTCTGCCGCGACCCCCAAGAGGAGAAGGATGCCAATGTGCTAGATGTTGTACTGAGACTACAAAGGCGTTGAGCCCTGCTCCTGCAAAGAAAATTATTCAAGCTGAGCCAAATCACAGGCCGAAGCTGAAACTAGGCAAGTAGAAGCCGAAGCTACACAATCTCAAGCTGAAGCCGAAGCTGGGCCTTCAGTGCCCATCGAGACGGAGCCTATCGTGTCTGAAGAAAAATCGCAGAGCAAATTGCTCCTGAAAAAATCGGGACCTTTGCATCCGAAGCTTTGAATGAAAATATTGACTACATCATTCGACACGCTTCGGGGAAGAAGCTGTCCGAAGAAGAAATTCTAGAAGCCAGGCACTATGCTCAAAGTTGAAATATCCGAAGGGAGCCTTGGTTTTTTAACGGGAGTAATGAAGATGATTTCTTATACTGTCTCCCGGACAACAAAGAAATATCCGTTTGCCAGGAGATAGGTAAAAGCATGGGATTCTCGAAGTTGGAAGATGGCCTTTCACTTTTGTCAAAAGATGATCTTGCTGACAGCTTAGCGTACAACAGTATAAAGGTATAGAAGTTAACTTTGAATTTGAGAATGAAATATTTCATTGTTAGACTCAATTCTTTCTTCCTATTGCAGGGTTTAATTCTAAGTAACACCCTTAGGGCGCAGAAAGATATTGAAGACGAAGGGTATACGATGGCTGAATAATCTTCGTTCGGAGGTGATTGAAGTGAGAAACGAAGGTCTTGAAAAAGACAAAATCTTAATTTCTCTGGTTAACAAAGTGAAAGAAGATGAAACTAGTTTCAAAGCTCAAGCCGAAGCCCAAAAGATTGAAATTGAAGACCTTCGGAGGCAACTGGCCGAAGCTAAGGAAAAATGCGCACTCGCAGAAGCTAACCAAGAGATCAGCGAATATTGGAAAAATCATTTAGAGAAAAATGTTGAAGAACTTCGCACATCCAAGGAAAAGTGCTTTGAAAAATCCTTGGAATGTGTGAAGAAAATAAAAGCTAGTTTCGCCAAAGTGGGTGCCTATTCTGCCGAAGAAAACTTCATACGAGGCGACCCCGAAGGCGTTATTGAATGGATAAGTGGAGAAGCCGAGACCTTCGAAGAAATTTCAAGTGATCGCGGGGATGTTTGCGCGTTTTCCAATGCATGGGGAATTTCAGCCATCTTGGAGAAGGCGGGATGCGATCATATTAAGACCATGGCCCAGACCGAAGCTGCGTTCTCCATAGATGATATAAAGGATCCTTCAGCTAAAGCAACCTTGATGGGCGGAAGATTCTACAATGATATCTGGGTGAATGGTGGCCGAGAGATGGCCCATGAATTATAAAGAAAAGTGAAAAAGACACCCATGACGCTCGAGTAGAAGCAAGGCGAGCTGAAGAAGCTGTAGAACGCGAAAGGCATATAGGTATTATTCTTTGGTTTTTTAGCTTCGGCATTTGTTTTGTGGCTTCGTACTAATTAATTTTCCCCACTTCAGCTGAATTATCTCCGCCGCCAGAACCGTTCGATCCCCTGGCTGATCCAAAACGAAGGAGGCACTGGAGATCATTAATATGGCTGAATCTATTGTTGATGAAGTTGTTAACGAATTACTGAACAAAGTTGCAGAAAAAGTCCTTAAAGAGGAATAGCTTATTGTAAAAACATTTTGACATAGACAATGTATGAGACACTTGAATGGACATTGTACTTTTATTGTAACAAGACTGTAATATTTGACGTGTGTAGCTTTGAATCGAATATGTAAACTATTGTAATTGATTTCTTTGCGATGCATGAAACTTTACATACATACAGTTTTTGAGCCTTTGGTGAAAAAACACCTTCCCTTCTTTTCATGCTTCGTAAAGAAAAAGATCCATGCTTCGTAAAAATATCCATGCTTCGCAAAGGGGAATCCCTTCTTTTGTGACAAGACTGATGAAGCTGTATTCCCTGAAGCTTACTTCGTGCCTTAGCACATTTTCATTTTTACGAAGCATTCGCTGAAGCTTACTTCGTATTCGATTCTCGTGTCAATGAGGAGATATGACGTATGATGTGATGCTATGCGGAATGATGTGACGATATGCTGCGAAATGATATTGATGACGAAGACACACACCCACACTAGAATACACAAACTCTGCATCCCCTTAGGAACGACTTTTGAGCTTCTTCACCGTTTATTTTTTGGTGTTCACCGTTTATTTTTCGGTGTAAGTTCTGCATCCCCTTAGGAACGACTTTTGAACTTCTTCGCCTTCTATTTCGGCGGTATAAGTTCTGCATCCCCTTAGGAACGACTTTTGAACTTCTTCGCCTTATATATCGATGGTATTTGGCTCTGCATTCCCTTTGGAATGACTTTTGAGCAGAAAACTTACGCGCGCTCCCTTAGGAAGACTTTGTTGTAGCTCCAGCAATTTTAGCTCTGCGTTCCCTTAGGAAAACGTCTTTTGAGCACAAAACTTACGCTGTGCTCCCTTAGGAACGACTTTTTGTAGCTTCGTAACTTTTGGACTTTGTAACTCTGTGAAGAAGATATATTTCATTCTGATAGAAGCAAAAATCATTACAAGAAATTAAAACTAAATTTACATGCTTGTTCCTTATTAAAAAGCAAAATGGCATAGAAACATGAGAAAGGATTTCAGAAGCAGGATATCGCTCAGTATATGTGCCTTTGATTCTGGCACAGTACTGTTGACTGTGCGAGCTTCGGATTCCTCTCTAAATTCACGTTGCTGTTGGGAGTGCTGGCGCCCTTCTGGCTGCTGGCTTCAGGAATAAGTAGGTTGCAGGTGGTGGTGGCGGTGGGAGCTGAGGCCAAGAAGCCTATGAATGGCTTGCCGAAGCAACAGAAGCTGCAGGATGATTGCCCACATATTCTGGTATGTAGGGAGAGTGGCACGAAGCAGTGTGCAAGACCTTCTTCGGCTGATTCTGCCGAGCTTCGGCTTCGGCGATCTCTTTTTGCTTCAGAATAGTGATTTGGCACATTCTTGTAGTGTGGCCTTTGTCCTCACCATAGAATAAACAATAAATTTTCCTGGGTTGATCCCCATATCTTCCTCCAAAGCCCCTGCCACCTCTGCCCCTTGGAGCTGGTGGCTTGGAGGAGCTTTGCTGCTGTCCTAAAGACTGTGAGGTGTGCTGTGGCCTCTAAAGCTGGCTTCTTTGTCATCATTCTGACTAGAGCTGTGGATTGATCTGACATTCCTAGGTTGGATTCTTCCCCCGAAGCCCCTAGTCATCTCAGAGAATCTGTAAGCTTCTTCCCTTCTTTAGCGGAAGTCGTTGTCCGCCGGATGTACTCATCCATTTTCTGAAGCAGCTTCTCCAGAGTCTAAGGGGTTTCCTAGCGAAGTATTGGGCCATAGGCCCTGGCCGAAGACCCTTGATCATTGCCCTCAATGACAATCTCATTGGGCACTAGGGGTGCTTGTGCTCTGAGTCGCAAAAACCTTCAGACATACGCCTGAAGGTATTCCTCATGGTCTTGTCGTGCAACTGGAACAAGGCCTGAGCTGTAACTGGCTTCGTTTGAAAGACTTGAAAACTGTGGTGACCAGCATGTCCTTTAGCTTTTGCCATGAAGTGATCGTCCCTAGACGAAGAGAAGAGTACCATGTCTTGGGCCACGCTTCGGACTGCCATGACGAAGGATTTTGCCATGACTGCAGTGTTGCCCCCGTATGAAGATATAGTGCCTTCGTAGTTCATCAGAAACTACTTCGGATCTGAGTGTCCATCATACATGGGGAGCTGAGGTGGCTTGTACGATGGGGTCCATGTTGTAGCCTGCAGTTCTGCTGATAGAGGAGAAGTATCATCAAAAGCAAAATTTCCATGATGGACATCTTCATACCAATCATCATCGCTGTAGCAATTGTCTTGACGAAGCTCTATCTGTGGAGGTTCTTCGGTCCTCGTCATCTTGAGTGAGATGACGCATTTCACTCAGCAGCTTAGTCAATCTTCCTCTGCAATTCGGAGAGGCGAAGCATCTTCTCCTTCTTCCTCTGGACTTATTGATGAATAGCTTCGAGGTCCCTTATCTCCTGATCCAGCTCGTCCTCTTGGGGGGTTGGACTTGTAGCCTTCCTCTTTTGAGTTCGGGCTTCGCGCAACGTGTCCTGGTTGACATCTAGTGGCTGCAGTGCAGCCCCTAGCCCTGAAGCTTTCTTCGGCAGCATGACGAAGGTCAAAGCTTACCGAAGGTGGTCGAATGAGTTCACCGGAGGTGGGCACCAATGTTGGGGACTTGTTCTCAAATGCTAAGAATTAAGAACAAGGCAACAAAAAGAGTTAATGGTTAATGACCTTCGTCCTTCGAAATATTATTTCCCTTAGGATATAACGATCTTCGGACGAAGGTCATGAAGGACATACCTTCTTCATCACAGTTTACACTGATGAAAGAAGAAGTGTATAAAACATGAGAAATAACATGAATGATCATATAACATTATTTTAATATCCTTTTCATATAGTCATAAATGAATAAGAACAATATTAAATTACATTTGTACCTTCGGCTTGATAGAAGAACAAAGTCCAAGTGTGACGCACGAATGAATACAAGTCAGCGTGGAACAGTACGGGGGTACTGTTCATCTATTTATAGGCACAGGACACAGCCTACGTAAAATTACATTCATGCCCTTCATATTTCACTATTGACTTAATAACAATCTGTCAAGGACTAGATAGCCTTTTCCTCCTTAAGTTGGTTTCTCTTTCTACTACTGAGCCGAAGCTTCCTTGCGCATAGCTTCGGCACTGGTTCAACCTTCGTTCTGATCCTGCTTTCCATATTATGCACAGCTTCATCCCTGAGTCCGAAGGTTCCTGTACACATATTATGCTAGGGAAACATTGTTAATCATGTTTTGAGGACCTTCGGAAGACGAAGGCCCCCAACAGTAAGCTTTGCCTCGGGTAGACTAATACCAGAATAGGACAACACGCAATGGGAGTGGAGAGATGGCAAGAGTAGTGTGTACCCTCCGTGGCAAGAGGCTGGATGGTGGTGTATCTGTGCTCTCGGTTGGCGTGAACCCGATCTGGTCTTAAGAACCCTGGTGGCGAGTTGACAATATGCAAGGGTTAAGTGCTACATATGTCGTGTGATTGGAGATCCCCTAGCTGGGTATTAATCGATTCATGATCGCCGTTACTTCTCGGATATGAAGACTTGGTCACTGACTTGCAATCTAAGTCTTGGATGGAATCATAATGAGCAAAAATCGTATTGTATGGATTAATGTGATGATGAAATTAGACTAGATGCAAACAAGGTCTATTAATACTTAATCTAGCATTAAAATGTTGAAAGTAAGGATCCACTCATAGTAAGCTTTTCTGCAAACAGAGTCCTTGATTCTGATAAGGCCTTACCTTGAATCCTTTTAAAACCAGCATACCCTTGAGAGTCTTCCCTTTAGTCGGGTAAGTCTTGCTGAGTACTTGCGTACTTAGGGTTTTATTCCATTGTTGCTTGTAGGTTACGAGTCACTTTGATTGTTGGTTGGTGTTAAGCGCCGGTGGGCACGGCATTCTATAAGTCTAAGTACTTCTTCTATACTTCTTATGAGGATGGTCACTTAAGCTAGCATATATTTCCAACATATAAATGTTTATACATTCAAAACATAGTGTAATTACTCCGATCATGTACATTGTAAACTTGATGTAACTTGTAAAATTTGGTAATAATATTTCCACTGCAAAAATGTTGATGTGTGATTTGTGTTACTTAATCTTGCGATCTTGGTTGTAAGTGGTTTATCCGGGGTCCTTGGGACACTCGGACTGATCTTGTTAAGTTATCCGGTGCACATGCATAGCTGTCTGAGGTCTTTGAGACAAGGACAGGTGCATGTGGGCCCAATAACTTGGGAGGTTCTACCACATAGACACCCTGGCATTAAGGATGACATGGCTTCCAACAGGGAGGCAATGTCAAGCTTAATGCCCCTAAGAAATTGTCCAACTTTGTTAAGGGCAAAGCTCCCATGGTTCAGGATAATAAGGGTTACATTTTATATCCTGCTGGTTATCCTGAGCACAAGATTAGGAGAATTCATGCCAAGAAATCTCATTCTATTTCTCACCATGCTTATATGTACAAGAATGAGGCTTCTAGCTCTAGGCAATCAACCCATGTTAAATTGCCTAAAAAGAAATCTCCTACTGCATCAAATGAGCCTATTATTTCATTTATGACTTTGATGCTTCATATGTTTTAACTAACTGAGAGCACCTAGGGGGGGATGAATAAGTGATCCTGTAAAATTCAACACTAAATTCCAACAAGCTTGATTGAAGAGATATTAGCACAAGTTAATCAAGTCTATGAGGTGAGCTCTTGCGAACACAAATAATCACAGAGAGGAGCAACACAAGAGACATGCGATTTTATCCCGTGGTTCGGCCAAGTAACACTTGCCTACTTCCATGTTGTGGCGTCCCAACGGACGAGGGTTGCACTCAACCCCTTTCAAGCGATCCAATGATCGACTTGAATACCATGGCTTTCTTCCTTTAGAGTCTTATCCCATTTGCGAGGAATCTCCACAACTTGGAGTCTCTCGCCCTTACAATAGATATCACAAAGAATGCACAGAGTAAGGTTAGCAGGAGCAACACACACAAGACCCAAATACGCAGCACACCCACACACACAAGTGAAGACTCGAGCTCAAATGACAACACAGGGAGTCCTCGACTCGAATAGAGCTCAAATCTCTAACACAACAAAGCAAATGCATGGGAGCAGAGTCTGGATGCCTTAGAATACTTAGTGAATGCTTGAGTGACTCCTCCATGTGCCTAGGGGTCCCTTTTATAGCCCCAAGGCAGCTAGGAGCCGTTGGAGGCCAACTTGGAAGGCCAAACTTACCTTCTGTCGGGTGGTGCACTGGACAGTCCGGTGCACCACCGGATAGTCCCTGTAGCTGTCCGGTGCGCGATCTCCTTCCTTTTCTGGCGCATCCGGACCGTTGCAACTCCGGGCCCGTTGGCGCACCGGACACTGTCCGGTGCACACCGGATAGTCCGGTGCCCCCTGCCAACCGTTGGAGCTGCCACACGTCGCGCGAAGATTGCGCGAGCCGACCGTTGGTGCTGGCGGCCGTTGGCTCACCGGACAGTCCGGTGAATTATACCCACGTCGCCCCTATGCTTTTCCTGAGAGCGACGAGTTCGCCGCGGACGACTCACCGGACAGTCCGGTGCGCCACCAGACGGTCCGGTGAATTATAGCCGTACGCCGCCGTCTAGTCCCGAGAGCAGCCTTTTCACACGGACCAGCCTAGCGCACCGGACATTGTCCGGTGCACCACCGGACAATCCGATGTGCCAAGCCGAGCTAGAGTTAGCTGCACAGATGTAACACCCAAAAATCTTAATGTGAAAGTTTAGTAAAAGTTCTCCAAGGATTTTGATATTAGAATGTCTTCCAATAAGAATTTTGTTACATTGGAAGCAACATCACCTAAAATAAACATGTTCCTAATAAAGATTTAATAATCTCTACATGAATTTAATTACCCTTGGTTGAAATGAATATTTATAATTATTCTCAAAAGGATTTTTTTTTATAAACCATAGATTTTAATTCTTAAAATACCTATTTTCTATTTTAGTGTGTATGAATTTCATATTTAAAATCATTTGTTTAATTAGTATAATAAATAAAATAAACTAAACTTACAGTTCATACTATGGTTTTAAAGTGCACATTTAAAACTGAGTCAAAGTTTGAACTAGTTTGAATCTAGTTTAAAATCCATGAATTGAAATAGAAAATAGTAAAAGAAAAACAAAAGAGAAAAAAAAAGAAGAAGGAACCGGCTTGGGTGGGCTCACGAAGCGATTTTTCGGCCCACTTCCGATTTCACTCGCCTCGGCCCAACCCCGACCGGGCGCAGCGCGCCGACAGGGGGACCCCACGCGTCAGCCGTCATCCGCTCGACTTCTCTGGATCTCACTGGAACGTGGGCCCCGCCCGTCGGTCTCTCCCTCTCCTCCGCTTGACGCGCGCTCGGAGCCGTCATCTCCGTGAAATCCGGCGTGGACGCCGTCGCGTTCAGCACGAAGCACGCTCGGACCCGGACTGGGCACAGGGTATAAATCGTGCCGCTCTCCTCCCGCCCCTCATTGAGCCGTGCGATTAGCCACCACCGCGCCGTGTGAGAGATTGCCGCCACCATGTCCGCGGATGAAGAAACGGGCCGCGCGTGGACAGCTCACCAGCGGCACTGCTCTGGGCTTGGTGTGCGGTCCAGGCAAGTCGACCGGTCCCCAGGAAGAAGCTCATGGCCACATCGGGCGCGATTGGGTGGCGTCGACGCCGGAATTTCTTGTCGGAGTCTAGCCATTGCCGCCGAACCACACTCTACCGTGGCCAGCGCCGCTCGGGCATCGATGTCTGGTGAGGACTCCCTCCCTGAGTTCGCCAAGTCCTTTATTACGTATTGCGCACTATGGATTAGGACCTAGGGCTTGTCTGCGTAGTTTCGCCGTGCTCCGGCGAGCTCTGCGGTGGGGAGAAACAGGGCGCCGCCGTGGGGATGCCGTCGATGGGAGAGGGTGAGTGTCAGCCGTTGATAAGTTAATGAGCGCCCGAGATTAGAACTCCTGCGTACCGGTTCGTGGGGGAATCCTGGGCATTGAAGTTTGATCGAGCGGACAGAATGGGTGTGGGCGCTATTTGGATCGTGGGCCGTGGGATTAAAATCCGAGGGCTCACAGTTCGTACCGGTTCGGTTAGGTGTTGGATCTAATCTGATCCACAGATTCTAGATCGGACGGCCGAGATCGGCCCGTACCCCTTCGTCGAGCCTATTTTGTAAAAGAGCCCCTCTACTTTACTGAAATAAACCCGCCGTCCAGAGTGTGTTATTCCCTGTGTCTTAGGAAACTTACCCCGAGCCCCCTGCGGTTTTCTGTTATTGAGGCCCAGTCCAGAACTCATTTAATTTGAATAAATGAAATAGAAAATGGATTTATAATATGAAAATAATTACTAGAACTTAGATAATTCATAGAAAATTCATTTTAGCTCCAAATTGGACCATTCCAGTTTCTAAAATTTTGTAATAATATTCTTCATCATTTAGTGCCTCTGTTTGGTCATGAAAACAATTAGAAATTTAATCTCTCACTTAATCCATTTTAAACACATAAAACCTTTGAAAATTCATAACTTAAAATCTATAACTCCAAAATTAATGATTCCTGTTCCTATGATCTTATTTTTAATATGTATATTATTAAGGTGTAATTTGTTCTTATGTTTGGTGTAATGTTAATTTTGCCTATACCATGTTTGTTTGAATTGCTACGACTAGCAGTGAGGATACGTATCACCTGAAGATCATCCTGGTACCTGGAAGCTCAAGTCCCAGGCAAGTTGTGCCCTTGATCACTTCTTTTCACCTACTCATGTTCTAATTAATCATAATGATCTGCATAGGTTAATTTTGATGGGACCCAATAGGTTACCCTAGTTTGTCTATCTTTATACCTTGTTTACCACTGAACTTTCTGGGTAGTACTTGCTAGTGCTATATGTGGTTTTGGGTATGAAGATTACACTATTCATTATTATACTTTTGTTATCAGTTGATATTTATGGTTCATGTTAAGATCATTATGTTAATCGGAACATGGAGAACCACCCGGGAAAACAGTGCTACCACAAGGGAGGAATGGGACCCCTTGGCTGATTAATTAGGAAAGCTAGTGGAAGACTACCTTACCCGAAAGGGGCAAGGGCAGTAGGGGAGAGGTCAGTGTAGGGAGGCCCTCGGGAGGATTTTGCTGCGATGGCGGTCCTGCAAGGGATTCCTGCACTGGATCTTCCTATAAACTGTAGCGGGTTTTCGGAAGCTAGTGGAACTTTGTAAAGGCCTCGTAGTGGATCCCTAGCCATTCACCTCGGTAGTGTCTAAGGGCCTTGCAAACCCTGGCGACATGGGATACACGACTTGTGGGTAAAGATGCGCAACCTCTGCAGAGTGTAAAACTGGTATACTAGCCGTGCTCACGGTCATGAGCAGCTCGGACACTCACATGATTAATTTATGGAACTAAGTTCAATTTGTCATATGCATTGCATCGCAGGTGATGTTATTACTTTTGTTCTACTATTTAATTGGGTTGGTATTTACTTATACTTAGTAACTGCTAATAAAATTTTGACCAACTTTAAAAGCAATGCTCAGCTCTAACCATCTTCTTTGGTAAGCCTTACACTTCACGTGAGCTCCCACCTTTGGCGAGTTCATGCACATTATTCCCCACAACTTGTTGAGCGATGAACGTATGTGAGCTCACTCTTGCTGTCTCACACACACCACAGGTCAAGAACAGGTACCACAGGATGAGGCGCTTGGAGGATGCTGCGATGAGTTCGTGAGAGGTCTAGGTCGTCGTCTCCCAGTCAACTTTGGGTTGCTGGACCGTTGTCTCCTTATAATGTAATTATTTATTTTGTATAGAACTCCTGTTATATATAAAGATGTGACATTCGATCCTGTGCCACTATACATCATATGTGTGAGACTTGGTCCCAGCATACCTGGTGTTTATGTTAGCGCCCGGGTTTTGGACCCCTAAAATCCGGGTGTTACAACAGAGCCAAGTCTTTTTCCAATTCTTTTCTCCCTGTTTCTAGCACTTAGACAAGATATGTTAGTACTCAAAACAATGTACTAAGTCTAGAAACATACCTTTATCTTTGATTTGCACTTCTCACTTTACTTGGCACATGTGAACTTAATTAAACATGTTGGGCACTTAATCACCAAAACATTATAGAAATTGCCCAAGGGCATATTTCCCTTTCAATCTCCCCCTTTTGGTGATTTATGCCAACACATCAAAAAGCAACCAAAATAAGTGCAACATCAACGCAAATGAGGACCAAATTGTTTTTTACTATAATTTGGCATATTTGGATCATTCTTTGCCACCACTTGGTTTGTTTTTGCAAATCAAACTCATTTTCCTATCTCTAAGTCAAACTCACTTGTTTGGGCACAAGGAGAGATAATCCAAGAGTGAAATTGATCAAGTGCCAAAAACTCCCCCACAAGAGACTAAATTTTGCAATAAGAGTATTTTGGACAAATCAAAAGTTCTAACTCTATTGTTTTCAAAATTCACAAGTGGTTTCTAACTCTATTGTTTTCAAAATTCACAAGTGGTAGCTGATCCATTTGCTTTGGCCTTAATTTCTCCCCCTTTGGCATTAAGCACCAAAACGGGATCATTCTTGGCCCTTTAACCCCATTGCCTCACCAAAAATGTCAATTAAGAGCAAAAAGCAGTAAGAGCATAAGTATGAACTTGGTAGTAAATACACCAATACTAGAGTGCAGTGGAAGTCTTTGCAACGTCCAAGTCCATTTTCCCTTTCAATGCACCTTTGAGACTACATCAAGCGTACTTCAAACACATAGGTTAGTCTCAAAGGGTCAAGTTGTAGCACATCTTCCCCTTAATATGTGCATCACTTGTAAATGGACTTGTGAGGTCTGGGGATCATGTGTACAACTTGAGCACCACAAATAAACAATAATGGATTTAAATGCATAAAGTAACATGATCAAAGGCATAGAACACATGTATGCTATAGATCAATCCAAGTTACGCGAATCTAAGACATTTAGCTCACTATGCAACATGCAAAAAGTTTTCTCATCCAACGACTTGGTAAAGATATCAGCTAGCTGGTTCTCGGTGCTAATATGGTACACTTCGATATCTCCCTTTTGCTGGTGGTCTCTCAGAAAGTGATGTCGGATGTCTATGTGCTTAGTGTGGCTGTGTTCAATAGGATTATCCGCCATGCGGATTGCACTCTCATTGTCACATAGGAGTGGGACTTTGCTCAGATTATAGCCAAAGTCCCGGAGGGTTTGCCTCATCCAAAGTAGTTGCGCGCAACACTGTCCTGCAGCAACATACTCGGCCTCAGCGGTGGATAGGGCAACGAATGTTTGTTTCTTTGAGCTCCACGACACCAGGGACCTTCCTAGAAATTGGCACGTCCCCGATGTGCTCTTCCTATCAACCTTGCACCCGGCATAGTCAGAGTCTGAATATCCAATCAAGTCAAAGGTAGACCCCTTTGGATACCAGATCCCGAAGCAAGGCGTAGCAACTAAATACCTAAGAATTCGCTTAACGGCCACAAGGTGACATTCCTTGGGGTCGGATTGAAATCTAGCACACATGCGTACACTAAGCATAATGTCCGGTCTACTAGCACATAAATAAAGCAAGGAACCTATCATAGACCGGTATGCCTTTTGATCAATGGACTTACCTCCTTTGTTGAGGTCGACATGCCCGTCAGTTCCCATAGGTGTCTTCGCGGGCTTGGCGTCCTTCATCCCAAACCTCTTGAGAAGTTCTTGTGTGTACTTCGTTTGGGAGAGGAAGGTGTTGTCCTTGAGTTGCTTTACTTGGAACCCAAGAAAGTAGGTCAACTCGCCCATCATCGACATCTCAAACTTTTGTGTCATCACCCTACTAAACTCCTCACAAGACTTTTGATTAGTAGAACCAAATATTATGTCATCAACATAAATTTGGCACATAAAAAGATCACCATCACATGTCTTAGTGAAAAGAGTGGGATCGGCTTTCCCAACCTTGAAAGCATTAGCAATTAAAAAATCTCTAAGGCATTCATACCATGCTCTTGGGGCTTGCTTAAGTCCATAGAGCGCCTTAGAGAGCTTAAATACATGGTCGGGGTACCTGTCATCCTCAAAACCAGGGGGTTGTTCCACATATACCTCCTCCTTGATTGGCCTGTTGAGGAAAGCGCTCTTCACATCCATTTGAAACAACCTGAAAGAGTGGTGAGTGGCATAGGCCAATAATATTCGAATAGACTCTAGCCTCGCCACAGGAGCAAAAAGTCTCCTCGAAATCCAAACCTGCGACTTGGGCATAACCTTTTGCCACAAGTCGAGCCTTGTTTCGTGTCGTCTTGCTTGTTGCGAAACACCTACTTGGTTCCCACAACATTTTGCTTTGGACGTGGCACCAGGCTCCACACTTCATTCCTCTTGAAGTTGTTGAGCTCTTCCTGCATGGCCAACACCCAATCCGGATCCTGCAAGGCCTCTTCTACCCTAAAAGGCTCAATAGAAGAGACAAATGAGTAATGCTCACAAAAGTTAGCTAATCTTGAGCGAGTCGTTACTCCCTTGCTTATGTCACCCAGAATCTGGTCAACGGGGTGATGTCGTTGGATCGTTGCTCGAATTTGGGTTGGAGGTGCCTGTGGTGCCTCTTCCTCTATCACTTGTTCTTCCTGTGCTCCCCCTTGATCCTGTGCCTCTTCTTGAGGTGCCTGTTCACCGTCTTGAGTTGGAGGATGCACCATTGTGGAGGAAGATGGCTGATCTTGCTCTTGTTGTTCCTGTGGTTGCACATCACCTATCGCCATCGTGCGCATTGCGGCCGTCGGAACATCATCTTCATCTATGTCATCAATATCAACTTGCTCTCTTGGAGAGCCATTAGTCTCATCAAATACAACGTCTCTAGAGACTTCAACTAAACCCAATGATTTGTTGAAGACTCTATACACCTTTGTATTTGAGTCATACCCTAGTAAAAAACCCTTCTACTGCCTTGGGAGCAAACTTAGAATGTCTACCTTTCTTCACCAGAATGTAGCATTTGCTACCAAAAACTCGAAAGTAGGAAACATTGGGTTTGTTACCGGTAAGGAGTTCATACGAGGTCTTCTTGAGAAGGCGATGTAGATAGAGCCGGTTTATGGCGTGGCAAGCTGTGTTCACAGCTTCCGACCAAAACCGCTCGGGCGTCTTGAATTCTCCAAGCATCGTTCTTGCCATGTCGATGAGCGTCCTGTTCTTCCTCTCTACCACACCATTTTGTTGTGGTGTGTAGGGAGCAGAGAACTCGTGCTTGACGCCTTCTTCCTCAAGATACTCCTCCACTTGCAGATTCTTGAACTCGGACCCGCTGTCGCTTCTTATCTTTTTCACCCTGAGCTCAAATTTGTTTTGAGTCCTCCTTAGAAAGTGCTTTAGGGTCCCTTGGGTTTCTGACTTATCCTGCAAAAAGAACACCCAAGTGAAGCGGGAAAAATCATCAACAATTATGAGACCATACTTACTTCCCCCGATGCTAAGGTAGGCAACGGGTCCGAAGAGGTCCATGTGAAGAAGCTCCAGTGGTCTTGATGTTGTCATCACATTCTTGCTGTGATGAGTGCTTCCCACCTGTTTCCCTGCCTGACAAGCTGCACATGGCCTATCTTTCTCGAAACAAACATTGGTTAGTCCTAACACATGTTCTCCCTTTAGAAGTTTATGAAGGTTCTTCATCCCAACATGTGCTAGACGACGATGCCACAGCCAGCCCATACTAGTCTTAGCTATTAAGCATGCATCTAGATCGGCCTCCTCTTTCGAAAAATCAACTAAGTAGAGTTTGCCATCTAATACACCTTTAAAAGTTAATGAACCATCACTCCTTCTAAAGACAGATACATCAACATTTGTAAAAAGACAATTGTAACCCATGTGACACAATTGACTTACAGACAGGAGGTTGTAACCAAGCGAGTCTACTAGAAATACATTCAATATGGAGTGCTCGTTGGTGATGACTATCTTGCCCAAGCCTTTAACCTTTCCTTGGTTCCCATCTCCAAAAATAATCGTATCCTGGGAATCCTTGTTCTTGACGTAGGAGGTGAACATCTTCTTCTCCCCCGTCATGTGGTTTGTGCATCCGCTGTCGATAATCCAGCTTGAGCCCTGGATGCATAAACCTGCAAGGAATTTAAGCTTGGGTTTTAGGTACCCAACTCTTGTTGGGTCCTATAAGGTTAGTCAAAATAGTTTTTGGAACCCAAATACAAGTCTTGTCTCCCTTGCATTTGGCTCCCAACTTCCTAGCAACCACTTTTTCATTCTTACATGAAAGTACAAAAGTAGTGTTGCAAGCATGGAAAACAGTAGTAGATTCAATACACACTTTCCTAGGCACATGATGCACAACATGATTTCTCCTAGGCCTACTTGTTCTGTGAACAAAAGTAGAACTAGAGGCAAACATAGCATGTGAATCAAAAGCATCATGATCATAACTCCTATTATAATTGGAATGACTAGCAATTTTCCTATTATAAATGAAAGCATGATTCCTTTGAGTACTACTAGCCATAGGGGCCTTCCCTTTCTCCTTGGTAAGAATGGGAGCCTTTTGGCTTGTTAAGTTCTTGGCTTCCTTTCGAAAACCAAGCCCATCCTTAATTGAGTGGTGTCTACCAATAGTGTAGGCATCCCTGGCAAACTTTAATTTATCAAAATCATTTTTGCAAATCTTAAGTTGAGCATTAAGACTTACCACTTCATCATTCAACCTAGTAATAGAAATAAGATGTTCATTACATGCATCAACATCAAAGTCCTTACATCTATTATAGACACTAACATGCTTTACACATGAATTTATTTTACTGACTTCCTCTAGCTTAGCAGTTAATTCATCATTTGAACTCTTTAAACTAGATATAGTTTCATGGCAAACAGACAATTCAGAGGATAATATTTCATTTCTTTTTACTTTCTAGAGCAAGAGATTTTTGAACACTAACAAATTTATCATGTTCTTCATACAGAATGTCCTCTTGCTTTTCTAAAAGTCTATCCTTTTCATTTAGAGCATCAATTAACTCATTGATTTTATCTACTTCAGTTCTATCTAAACCTTTAAATAAACTAGAGTAATCTACTTCATCATCGGAAGAATCATCATCACTAGAAGTATTGTACTTAGGGTATATCGAACATGTACCTTCTTTTCCTTGGCCATAAGACATGTATGGCATTTGTTGGGGAAGAGAGAAGACTTGTCGAAGGCCGAGGCCGCCAGTCCCTCATCGTCGGAGTCAGATGAGGAGCAGTCGGAATCCCATTCTTTTCCAAGATGAGCCTCGCCTTTCACCTTCCTATAGCTTTTCTTCTTCTCCATCTTCCCATGTCTTTCTTGTCCCTGGTCATTTTCATTATCGGGACATTGAGCAATAAAATGACCAGTCTTACCGCATTTGAAGCAGGAGCACTTTCCCTTTGTTTTGTTCTTGTTGGGGTACTCCTTGCGTCCTTTAAGTGCGGTTTTGAAGCGCTTGATGATAAGCACCATCTCATCTTCATTAAGGCTGGCAGCCTCCACTTGAGCTACCTTGCTTGGTAGTGCTTCCTTGCTGCTAGTTGCCTTGAGCGCAACGGGCTGTGGCTCGTAGACGTGCAAAGGGCCGTTTAAGGCGTCATCTACATACCTTGCCTCCTTAACCATCATGCGCCCGCTTATAAATTTTCTGAGTATCTCCTCGGGCGTCATCTTTGTATACCTAGGATTTTCATGGATAAGGTTCACAAGATGGGGGTCAATAACTGTAAAGGACATGAGCATGAGTCGGACAATGTCGTGATCCGTCCATCTTGTGCTTCCATAGCTTCTAATCTTGTTGATTAGGGTATTGAGCCTGTTGTAGGTTTGTGTTGGCTCTTCACCCCTGATCATGGCAAATCTCCCTAGTTCGCCTTCCACCAACTCCATTTTGGTGATCATGGTGGCGTCGTTTCCCTCATGAGATATCTTGAGGGTGTCCTAGATCTGCTTTGCATTGTCCAAGCCGCTAACCTTGTTGTATTCATCCCTGCACAGAGATGCTAGCAAAACAGTAGTAGCTTGGGCATTTTTTATGAATTTGCTCATTAATAAACACAGGGTTATCCGTACTATCGAATTGCATTCCATTTTCAACTATTTCCCAAATGCTAGGATGGAGATAAAATAGATGACTACGCATTTTATGACTCCAAAATGAGTAGTCCTCTCCATCAAAGTGTGGAGGTTTTCCTAGAGGAATAGAAAGTAAATATGCATTCGAATTGTATTGCATGCGGGAATAATCAAAGGAATAGTTTTGATTAACCGTCTTTTTCTTTGACGAAGAATCGTCATCGTCGTCGTCTCTTGGTGAAGAAGAAGATGCATCGCTGTCGTAGTAGACGATATTCTTGATGCGCCTCTTTTTCTTCCCATCCTTCTTCTTGTGACTCGAGCCAGAGTCAGTGGGCTTGTCATTTCTTGGCTCGTTGAAGATGGACTCCTTCTCCTTGTCGTTGAGCACCATCCCCTTTCCCTTAGGATCCATCTCTTCGGGCGATTAGTCCCTTATGTGAAGAGAACGGCTCCGATACCAATTGAGAGCACCTAGGGGGGTGAATAGGTGATCCTATAAAATTCAACACTAAATTCCAACAAGCTTGATTAAAGAGATATTAGCGCAAGTTAATCAAGTCTATGAGGCGAGCTCTTGCGAACAGAAATAATCACAGAGAGGAGAAACACAAGAGACACGCAATTTTATCCCATGGTTCGGCCAAGTAACACTTGCCTACTTCCATGTTGTGGCGTCCTAATGGACGAGGGTTGCACTCAACCCCTTTCAAGCGATCCAATGATCAACTTGAATACCACAGCTTTCTTCCTTTAGAGTCTTATCCCGTTTGCGAGGAATCTCCATAACTTGGAGTCTCTTGCCCTTACAATAGATATCACAAAGAATGCATAGAGTAAGGTTAGGAGGAGCAACACACACAAGACCCAAATACATAGCACACCCACGCACACAAGTGAAGACTCGAGCTCAAATGACAACACAAGGAGACCTCGACTTGAATATAGCTCAAATCTCTAACACAACAAAGCAAATACGCGGGAGCAAAGTCTGGATGCCTTAGAATACTTAGTGAATGCTTGGGTTCCTCCTCCATGCGCCTAGGGGTCCCTTTTATAGCCCCAAGGCAGCTAGGAGCCGTTGGAGGCCAACTTGGAAGGCCAAACTTACCTTCTGTCGGGTGGTCCACCGAACAGTCCGGTGCACCACCGGACAGTCCCTGTAGCTGTTCGGTGCGCGATCTCCTTCCTTTTCTGGTGCATCCGACCGTTGCAACTCCGGGCCCATTGGCACACCGGACACTGTCCGGTGCACACCAGACAGTTCGGTGCCTCCTGCCAACCGTTGGAGCTGCCACGCGTCGCACGAAGATTGCGCGGCCGACCGTTGGTGCTGGCGACCGTTGGCTCACCGGACAGTCTGGTGCACCACCGGACAGTCCGGTGAATTATACCCACGTTGCACCTATGCTTTTCCCGATGTGGCAGAACCTCCCAAGTTATTGGGCCCACATGCACCCGTCCTTGTCTCAAGGACCTCAGACGGCTATGCATGTGCACCAAATAACTTAACAGGATCCGTCCAAGTGTCCCAAGGACCCCAGATAAACCACTTACAACCAAGATCGCAAGATTAAGTAACACAAATCACACACCAGCAGTTTGCAGCGGAAACCTTATTACCAAATTTTACAAGTTACAAAAATTTTACTTTGAACATGATCGGAGTAATTACAAAAGTGATTCAAAGAAATAACTTTGAACTGTTATAAATTATTTGTTGTTTTGAAATATATGCTAGCTCAAGTCACCATCCTCAATAAGAAGTATAGAAGAGTTACTTAGACTTATAAGAAGGCCGAGCCCACCGGCACTTAACACCATCATCAGCAGCACAAAACTATAACCTGAAAAACAACAGGGAATAAAACCCTGAGTATGGAATTACTCAGAAAGACTTACCCGACTAAAGAAAAGACTCTCAAGGATATGCTGGATTTGGGAATCAAGGAAAGGCTTTTAGCAAGAATCAACTTTAATAATTTGCAGAAAAGCTTACTAAAATGAGTCCTTACTTTCAACATTTTAAGGCTAGATTAAGTATTAATAGACCTTATTTGCATCTAGTCTAATTTCATCATCACATTAATCAATACAACATGATTTTTGCTCATTATGATTCCATCCATGACTTAGATTGCAGGGCAGTGACCAAGTCTTCATGTCCGAGAAGTAATGGCGATCCTGAATCGATTAATACCCAGCTGGGGATCATCGATCACACGACATATGTAGCACTTAACCCTTGCATATGTCAACTCACCACCGGGGTTTTTAAGACCAGATCAGGTTCACGCCAACCGAGAGCACAGATACACCACCGTCCAGCCTCTTGCCACGGAGGGTACACGCTACTCTCGCCATCTCTCCACTCCCATTGCGTGTTATCTTATTCTGGTATTAGTCTGCCCGAGGCAAAGCTTACCCATGATGAGGCATGTGACTAATTAAAAGGTCCTCGATCATCAAGCCTACATTCAATATAATCCTTAATCAACCCGGGTAGAACATCACCTGTTCCTAGCCCAAGTCCAGATTTAAGTACTTCCATCCTTAGGATTATTTGTGTTCCTTAGGATGAAAAGAGCATTATAGGGAACTTTGCAGTAAGATCCCACCATTGCTCCCAATGAAAATATTCTTGCAGGCAGAAGCCATCCTTCCTCAGGATAACCCCTGAGCTAGGCATTAACGCAAAGGATAACCTCTATCCACAAGATTTACCTCTAAGCAAGGCTAAGCAATTTTGTAAATCATATTTTGATACTTCATCAGAAGTATCTATAAAGGTATGGATATCAAGGTAGGCAATGCATCAAAGGGTTTCCAAGCAACTCCTATAAACCTAATGCACATTTCACTAGACTTAAAGTGTGCAAAAATTATTTAAAAACACAAGGAAGGGGTTGCATGCACCGGGGCTTGCCTGGATAACACAAGGTTAGTGTTGTTAGACGACGTCCACTTGACGATCATCCTTGTCCTAGCACTTGAGCAGATCATCCCATCTTCAGGTTCGTCCATCCGCTTTACTATGCGGAGTAACCTGCGCTTGGGGTCGACTTGGCTCGTCTTCCGCATCACGCGATTAATTAATGTACCTGAATGAAATGCATTATGCACATGAATGCATATAGACAAGAATATCACAAACCTAAATAGTGCTACGCAATAGCGAATTAAACACCTAGCGGCGAGGCGTTGTACAAGTTCATACAGAAATACTAGTTATCGATATACGACTACATGTAATAATTACGCCTCTCTAGATTAACTGAATCTAACGCAAACATCATGAAACAACAAACTATACACATTTAATACGATTAGCCTAACACAACTTATCAGCGAATTAATTAAGTTCTAACTTATCCCTCGTTTTATAAATTTTACCAAGCATATTTTATACAATATATCATCACACCAATCACTGGATAAGAAAATCGGTGATCATATCCTACTCCAACATTATCGATCACAAACAGAGATGACACTAACTACTAGTGCAGGACATCGACTTCATCTTACACGCACTGAACACAATTACCATCGACAGATTTATCGACAATTGTATAAAATACTGAATTTAACCTACGCGTCACCGAAATACTACACTCCGCAAAATAGAACTAGTTCGAATATACTCGGCAACTAAACTCCTCGAAGTACACTTCGTGTTACTGGTATTTCTAACTTAAACTTCATACGCAAACTAAGCGTCTTATTTCACAATCATAAAATCAATAGTAAAAATAGTGATTTGACTCACCATTATTAACTCGATTCAGTGTTTGCGGGAACGACGACAGTCTTCGATTGAAGTCTTCAATCAAACAACTGACGAGTATAGAACGGAGCTCCACTTTCTCTTCCATCCACAACTCTTGGAATCTTTCCTATTAACTAGAACTCCGCATCACTGACGATGATTCTTGTTCTGGCCTTTCGCCGAGCACTTGGGCATCGACCAGAGGCTTGCTTCTCTATATCTTCTTGGGATTCTTTTGTCGGCGCGAACACAAGTCAGAGACAGCACGTAGGGACTGGCGTCGAAGCGAGGCGACAGAACAACGACGACGGGGTGGGGCAGTGTTGAAGGAGCTCGACGGGATGGCGAATATGAGTTCGACGGAGACGGAACCGATTGTCGAACAGGAACTGCGCAGATCAACAAAGGAAGTATGGCGCGATAGACGCGGGATGTCGTGATGGCCGGCGAACTCTAAGGGCCAAGAACATGGAACGACGACACCCATGGGCTGGGGAAAAAGAACACATGGCTGGGCGTTAACGGACGGATCCGAGCGTGAGGGAGAAGCTCGACCGGCAAGCAAGAGCGAGCTGGGCACACGACGACTTGAGGAAGCTGCGCACGCGCACGGACTTAGGGAGATGGGCGGATCGACACAGTGGAGCAGGGCGCGTAGTGAGCTGAGGAACGACGGCGAGGTCATGGCCGAGCCGGATGAGGAGCACGCGGCCAACACCAAGGGCGAGCGCAGCAGGGAACGATGTCCCGCATGGCCGAGCTGAAGGAAGCGCGGACCAGAGGAAGTGCCATGGCGCGGAGACTGGGCGAGCTGGCTAGTTCGGATAGGGACAGCCGACGTGAGGACCATGACGAATATGAAATCGTTGACCGACCAAGATGCGATTGGTGAGTTGAGCGACTCCGGTGATTTGACGGCAGTCGCGACAGCGAATAGGAGGGCGCGCGCAAGAGCAGGCACGGCTGGGAAAAAAGCAGGGACTTCACGACACTGGAGAAGAACTCGGCACAGCAGCCATGGGTAGGGACTCACGGCCGGCGAGCAGGGGAAAACATGGAAGCTTCACGCCATGGATGGGTTGGAGTAGAGCAGCAGGAGCCCGCGCGCAGGGAACACACCGATGCCTGGGCACGCGACATAGGGAGACCGAGCAGAGAGCTTCGAGCGGAGCTATGGCTGGCGAGACCTCGGAGAGCACGCAGAGAAGGGGCCTCGGCAAGCAGAGGAGCGCGCACGCCTGGAGCTGAGCTAGGGCGAGCGCGACCGTTCTTGCCGGTGAGGAGCCGAGCAGTCGGGCGCTGGAGCAAGAGGAGGGAGCCAGCTGCGCACGACCATGGAGAATGGCAGAGAGAACTCCGAGCTGAGCGTGAGGGAGAGAGGTCCGAGTTGGAGCTTGGAGCTCGCGTCCAACAGAGGAAGAAAAAGGGAGGAGACGCGGCGAGCTGAGGGAGCTCCGGTTGGGCGCTCATCCATGGCAGATGGGGATGGGGCGTCGGCGACTAGAGTCCAGGGCGCCATGGAGAACTCTGCTAGGGCTTGAGGGAGGAAGGCCGAGGACATGGCCCGACAGCAAGGAGACAGGGGCAGCGTGGTGAAGACGATGGGCGAGCAGAGAGGAATTTGGAGGGAGGAGGCATCGGCTGGAGGAGATGGACATAGAGAAGATGTCCTGGGAAGATGGATACGACGTCCATATCTCTACTAACCCTTAAGGGTGGACGGAGGGAGTCCACAGCCTCACCACGCCCCCGCCCGTGATGCCCGCCGCCGCCTCTCCCTCACGTGTTTTCCTTCCTCGGCTTGCGCGATGCCACGTGCGACCCCCACCAATGGTGCCCTTCCTTCTCCGGCAGCCCTCACCCGCCAGCTCCACGCTTCCTTCCCCGTCAGCCCGCACCCGCAACCCGCCAGCTCCGCGCGAGCCGCCGCCGGGATTACGAAGAGTGAAAAGTGAGCAGGAATCTTTTTTAAAAAAATTTTCTGCCATAAGATTATGAAGAGTGAAAAGTGAGCAGGAATCTTCTATCCTTCTTCTTCTCTAGTTAGACAGATCATTGTCCGATGAGAGACTTGAGAATCTTTTTGACGCTTCGTGTGGTGAACATCAGAACATAGTAGCCAATGTAGCTACAGTTATGTTTTCTATCGTATTTTATTTTTATTAATTGCAGCTGACACAGCTCCTAATAGAGACCGAAGGCATGCAGGGGCAGTGCCTCTCACTCGTTGGCAGGGAGGCAGGCAGTGCAGGAAGACAGCTGTGGTGCACTGCTTGCCATGCATGCCAAATTGCAATGTGTGTGGCACACTCGCTCGCCAATAGCCTTTTTCTCTTGTAGATGAGGCGACTAGACATCTGAAGCTAAATAAACAAAATACATACTCCACCACACACCATGGAAATGTCATGGATGCCTTTCTCCCCCTCCCACATCTCCAGGGCATGGTGTAAGGTGTGCTGGACTATATCGGATTTTTTATTGTTTCAATGACATAGTAAAGAATTATTCTCCAGAAAAAATCTAGCATCAGTTTGAGAATTGATTATGTAAATATTTACACTCATAAGTCACACAATTTTTCAATAGGTTTTTGTCCCGCGAGAATGGAATCTCTATCTGCAGGCTTGTGTCATAGCAAGCCAAAAAAATCGGTGGCAACCGCAATAGTTTCGGAAGGTATTATAATTTCTGTAGTTCTGTATGGATCAATTTGTATTTTTTGTAATAACTAATTTTAGTTTTATCTCACGATTGTTTGCTCTAGACTATATTTGCATGCAGGGTGATCTTGCCCTCATCGATTTTATTAAGGAAATCCCTTGTGAACCAAGGGTGGAAGTCATGCTTATTGATGATGCCTTTGTTGAAAGAAAGTCAATGGAATGTTTATTTCAGCCGAATGCATATCTAGGTGACGAGGTAATCCATGCTTAGATTTTAAATTTGGCGACCTTGTTATGTATAAGTTTTTTACTCACCCTGGTATTTTTTTAAACAACTTACACACTTGCAGGTTATAGACTGTTACATAAATTTGATAAAAGCTCAAAAGCATCTAAAGTGCCGATCTAGAGGTCGTGTTCACATAGAAAATGCTTTCCAGTTTAATTTCTTGAAGCGAGATGGCGATGTTGAAATTAAAATAGAGGAGCTATATCCAATTGAAGACATGGCACAAATATGTAGTGCTGAACGAAGGGTGTTACTTTACCTAGACCATGACATGGTACATATGAGTTTACAATCTAAACAAAACAGTTAGTGTTTACATGTATTTTATTCTTATGCAAGTATTTATAACTGTTTTGTAGGTGTTTATTCCGATAAACATCCGAGAGACGCACTGGTATCTTGCCGTGATCCATGCAAGAAATATGGAGATACAAGTGCTCGATTCACTTGGTACTTCACAAGACCGTAAAGACCTCACTGACTCTGTGAGTATGCACAAACTAAACAATTATGAATTCACTGTTAACTTATCCCAATCTCTAATTTTGTTTTACAATATATAAAGATTAAAGGACTCCAAAGACATATTGATATGATATCTCAACGTAAGGAGTTAAAAGACCACAAGTGGCCAGACCTCCAAGTTGCTTCTTGGCCGCTCAGAGAAATAGACATGGGATATGCAAAGCAGACAGATAGGTACGCCCTAAAATCTTCTTTACCTATTTCTTCATTCATACTAATCTTTATGTTGATATTAATGTATATTGTAGCTCTTCATGTGGCCTCTTTCTTTTGAACTATATCGAATACTGGACAGGGGATGAACTGTCTGACAGTTTTACCTAGGTATATTATTACTACTACGACATATATGCACATCTACAGTCAGTGTTACTGTCGGCGTCTCGGACCCGGGGGGGGGGGGGGGGGTCCCTTGGACCGACCAGTGAAATCGCCGCGTGCCCCTGCCCAGATGGGTTGGCGCGGGATGGAACACAAGAGGTGGGACAAGCCTTGTATTATCCTGCACCAGGGGTGCCGCTCGTAGTAGGGGTTACAAGCGCGTCGCGTGGGAGAGAGAGAAACACAGAGTTCGTTCGCCGCTTCCCCCGCGCGAACCTCCCTCAGGGTGGCCCTGGACCTCCCTTTTATAGAGGCAAGGAGAGGGTCCAGGCGTACAACAGGGGGCGTAGCTATGCGCTAACGTGTCCGGCAGTGGAGTGCCTAAGCCCTGTGTACATGCCAACGTGGCCGTTGGGGGAGAGCTTGGGCCCTGTACATGTGATGGCGTGGTCGTCGGAGGAGCGCCTGAGTCCTGTAGGAGCACAGCTGGCAACGTGGCGAGGATCCTGTTGACGTCTCCTTGCTGTCGTAAGGGGCTGAGAGCCACCGGCATCATGGTGCACGTGGGACGCCATCATTACCCGTCGCCGGGGTAAGCCAGATGGGACGCCGGTCTTGTTCCTTGTAGCCTGAGCAGGCTAGGAATAGGGAAATGATGTATCCCCTATTAGCGCGGTCGGTCCGAGCCCATGGTCGGTCGAGGCGAAGACTTCTCTTGAGGCCAAGGCCGGGGTCGGGCGAGGACGCGATTCCTCCTGAGACTAGGGTCGAGGCCAAGTCCGGGGGTCGGGCGAGGCGGAGACCTCCTCCCGAGGCCAGAGCCTAAGGTCGGGCGAGGTGGAAACCTCCTCCCGAGGCCGGAGCATGAGGTCGGGCGAGGCGGAGCTTCCTGTTGCGCTCGAGGCTAAACTCGGTGGTTGATCGTGACTTGTTGTCAGTCATCGCCGGGGTGGCTGACACGGCAGTCGGAGCAGAGCGAGCGACGCTGTTTTCCTGTCATATCAGACAGTAAAGAAGAGGGGCGAAGTGACTGTGGTCACTTCGACCTGCCCGTCTGAGGCGCGTGTGTCAGGATACGGCGTCAGGCATCCCCTGCATTTAATGCGCCTGCGAAGCGGTCGGTTGGTGAGGCGGTCTGGCCAAGGTTGCTTCACAACGAAGCCTGCCCGAGCCGGGCCTCGGGAGAGCCGAGGGGGCGCCCGCTGCCTGAGGAGGCCCTCGGGCGAGGCGTGAACTCATCTGGGACTACTGTTCCAACCCGAGGCTGGGCTCGGGTGAGATCGCGTCCCTCGGGTAGACGAAGTCTTGACTTGAACCGCACCCGTCAGTTGGTCTGAGGGTGTTTACCAGCCATAATTAGGAGCGTTGGGGGTACCCCTAATTATGGTACCCGACAGTAGCCCCCGAGCCTTGAAGGGAGTGTTGGTACTCGCTTGGAGGCTTTTGCCGCGTTTTCGGTGAGGGGACCGGCCTTTCTCGGTTTTTGCCTTGTTCTGGTGGGTGCGTGCGAGCGCACCCGCCGGGTGTAGCCCCCGAGGCCTCAGAGAAGTGGTTTGACTCCTCTGAGGTCCGAATGCTTTTTGTGGTGCTTCGGCTGGTCTGATCGTTCCCTCATGCGGCCCGGCCGTAGCCCAGGTGCGTGGTCGGGTTCCAAGTTATCAAGCTGGTTTGTTGATGCTGTCAACAGTTTTGGCCGTCGCCGGGTGCGAGAGCAACCCCCGAGCCTCTGCACGGAGCAAGAGGACGATCAAGGACTTTCCTGACTCTTATCATATGCCCCTGCGTCGCCTTTCCGCAAGGAGGAGGGGGGGGGGGAAGCGCCTACGTTGCCCTCGGAGGGCGCCGAACATGGTGTTTCCAGTGAGCTGCTAACGGGTGATCCGAGTGGACGCCCGTGCCCCGTTCGTTAGGGGTCGGCTGGTGGCCCAGAGGCGCGCTCCAAAAGTACCTGCGGGAATGGAACCAGAGTCCCGTTTGTAAGGAGATATACCGGGTTTTTGCCGGAGCAAAATGTAACCGCTTCAAGTACTTAGACACTTGTCGTAGGTCGGGAGAACCGCCGAGGGTTCTGCCGACATCTAAGTCTGTGTAGCATAGTTACCCCCAAGTATATGTGTTTGTTCTTTGTGGCTGTCGAGGCCTGAACATTTGGGTATTCGAGAATGAAGCTGTGTGTCTTCCTCATTCCGAGCGCTGGGACTTGTCTGTTGGATAGCCGAACCACTTAACCGAGCGTCGGTTGCCTTTCACGAAAGGTGACGAGTGAGGTGTCCGTATCCCGGAGGCGTAGGAGCCCCTCGGCTCTGTCGGCCTTGCCGCTCTAGGCTTCTCTTGCTCAGTTTTTGGAACCCCCGGCTGCTCTGCGATGAGCCGGAGCCAGAGGCAGCGGTGTTAGCGCGGACAGACGCGGAGTCGGCTCAGAAAGAGACTTCGTCGGCCCGAGGGATGGCGGCTTCCTAGGCCGAGGAAGATGTGATAGCAGCCGCTGGAGCTTGGCCCAGACATCTGCTGGCGCGGTGCTGGCGTCCTCCCTTAGGTGGAGGTCCTTTTGTCCGGGTCACCGTCCGAGGCTGGGCCAGGTTACGCCGAGGGTGGAAACAACGCCGAGGGTGCTGCTGCTCCCCCTGCCGATGCCCGAACCTGTAGGAACAGTTTGTCTGTAGCATGCGCATGCTTTTTCACGACCGCCAAGGCCTAAACACTTTATCGTCGTGTTTAAAAAGCTGCATCTTCTCTCCTCTTGTTTCGACCATCACGACTTGTCTGTCAATAGCAGAATCGTTTATCCGAGCGAGAGTTACTTTTCGCGGAAGGTGATGAGTGAGGTATCCGTATCCCGGAGGCGTAAGAGTCCCTCGGCTCGGTCGGCCTTGCCGCTTACGTGCACTCTCATTTGGTCGAAGGATTCCATTATTGGTACAGTCGAGAAGGCGCGAAAGTCGTTTTCTTCCCAAGTGTTAGGACTTGTTCGGTAGCAGTATCGCTTATCCGAGCGTGAGTTACTTCTCGCGGAAGGTGATGAGTGAGGTATCCGTATCCCAGAGGCGTAGGAGTTCCTCGGCTCGGTCGGCCTTGCCGCTTACGTGTACTCTCGTCGTTCTCAGGATCTCGCTATCGATACGGAAGTCGAAAGCATAAAGGTTGTTTTGGTAGAAAATTTTTCCGAGGAAAATTTTGACGCAGAGGGGGTTCCCCCCTTCTAGCCCCCGAGGGAGGGTCGGGCTTTGCTGAGGCAAGGCCGACCCTTCCTTGAAGGTTAGACTTTATGTATGAAAACGAGGTACATGAATAACTTAAAACATCTTAAGGGTAGAAGCGACGTAGCTATTGGATGTTCCAAGCGTTGCTGTAGACCTTGCCTTGGTTGTTGGCCAGCTTGTATGTTCCGGGCTTCAAGATCTTGGCGATGATGAAGGGCCCTTCCTAGGGAGGAGTGAGCTTGTGGCGCCCTCGGGCGTCCTGTCGTAGGCGAAGCACCAAGTCTCCCACTTGGAAGCCTCGGGACCGAACGCTTCGGGCGTGGTAGCGCTGCAGCGACTGCTGGTACCGTGCCGAATGTAGTAAGGCAACGTCCCGAGCCTCCTCGAGTTGGTCCAGCGAGTCTTCTCGGCTGGTCTGGTTGCTTCGGTCGTCGTACACCTTGGTCCTCGGGGAGCCATATTCTAAGTCCGTGGGGAGGACGGCCTCAGCCCCATAGACTAAAAAGAATGGCGAAAAACTCGTGGCGCGGCTCGGCGTCGTCCTCAGACTCCAGACTACCGAGGGTAGCTCTTTCATCCACCGCTTGCCGAACTTGTTGAGGTCGTTGTATATCCTTGGTTTGAGCCCCTGCAAAATCATACCGTTGGCACGCTCCACCTGCCCATTCGTCATGGGATGAGCTACGGCGGCCCAGTCCACACGGATTTTGTGGTCGTTGCAGAAGTCCAGGAACTTTTTTCCAGTGAACTGCGTGCCATTGTCGGTGATGATTGAGTTTGGGACCCCGAATCGATGGATGATGTTGGTGAAAAACGCCACCGCCTGCTCGAACCTGATGCTAGTTAGGGGTCGGACCTCGATCCACTTGGAGAATTTTCGATGGCGGCCAGAAGGTGCGAGAAGCCCCCGGGTGCCTTCTGCAAGGGACCGACGAGGTCTAGACCCCACACAGCAAATGGCCAGGTGATGGGTATCGTCTGCAAGGCCTGAGCGGGCAGATGCGACTGCTTTGCGTAGAATTGACACCCCCGACAGGAGCGCACAATCCTAGTGGCGTCGGCAACCGCAGTTGGCCAGTAGATACCTTGTCGGAAGGCATTCCCCACGAGGGCTCGAGGTGCTGCATGGTGGCCGCAAGCCCCCGAGTGTATTTCTTGCAATAGTTCTTGTCCTTGGGCGATAGATATGCATCGTTGGAGGATGCCCGAGGGGCTGCGGTGATAGAGCTCTTTTTCATCACCCAGCAAGACGAATGACTTGGCGCGCCGAGCCAGCCGCCGAGCTTTGGTCTTGTCGATGGGAAGCTCTCCTCGGAGGAGATATTCTAGGTACAGGGTCTACCGGTTCGGATCTGGCGTGACCCCATTCTGTTCCTCCTCGACAGGCAAGGCCTCTTCCTCGATGGCCGAGGGTGCCTCGGGTTTGGCTGAGGGTACCTCGGGCTCGGCCGAGGGTACCTCGGGCTGGGCCGAGGCTTCCTCAGGCTCGGGCGCATCGTCGATCTTGACGGATGGCTGATATAGGTCTCTGGAGAAGACGTCCGGGGGAACCGTCGTTCGCCCCGAGGCTATTTTCGCCAGCTCGTCCGCAGTCTCGTTGTACCGTCGGGCGATGTGGTTGAGCTCCAGCTCGTAGAACTTGTTTTCTGGGCGCTAGACTTCGTCGCAGTAGGCTTCCATCCTCCGGTCACGGTAGTGGGAGTTCTTCATGACTTGGTCGATGACAAGCTGTGAGTCGCCTCGAGCGTCGAGGCACCGGACCCCTAGCTCGATGGCGATACGTAGCCCGTTAACCAGTGCCTCGTACTCGGCCACGTTGTTTGATGCCGGAAAATGGAGGCGAATGACGTAGCGGAGATGCTTTCCGAGGGGTGAAACGAAGAACAAGCCAGCGCCTGCTCCTGTTTTCATGAGTGACCCATCGAAGTACATGGTCCAGAGCTCGGGCTGGATTGGAGTTGTCGGTAACTGGATGTCAGTCCACTTAGCCAGGAAGTCTGCTAAGACCTGGGATTTTATGGCCTTCCGAGGAGCGAATGATAGTGTTTCGCCCATAAGCTCCATTGCCCACTTTGCTATCCTACCTGAGGCCTCACGACACTGGATGATCTTCCCCAGGGGGAAGGATGACACCACAGTCACCGGATGAGACTCGAAGTAGTGTCGCAACTTTCACCGTGTCAGAATCACTGCGTAGAGCAGCTTCTGGATCTGTGGGTAGCGGACTTTGGTCTCGGAAAGCACTTCGCTGATGAAGTAGACTGGCCTCTGGATGGGCAGTGCATGCCCTTCTTCTCGTCTCTCGACTATGATCGCGGCGTTGACCACCTGAGTAGTCGTGGCTACGTAGATCAAGAGGGCTTCTCCTGCGGCGGGGGGCACTAGGATGGGTGTGTTTGTAAGGAGCGCCTTAAGGTTTCTGAGGGCTTCCTCGGCCTCAGGGGTCCAAGTGAAGTACTCGGCCTTCCTTAAGAGATGGTATAGAGGCAAGCCTTTCTCGCCAAGGCGTGAGATGAAGCGGCTCAGAGCCGCAAGGCATCCCATGACCCTCTGTACTCCTTTCAAATCTTTGATCGGTTCCATGTTGGTGATGGCCGCGATTTTCTCTGGATTGGCCTCGATGCCCCGCTCAGAGACGATGAATCCAAGGAGCATGCCTCGGGGGACTCTGAAGACACACTTCTTGAGATTGAGTTTTATGCCTTTCGCTCTTAGACACTTGAATGTCGTTTCAAGGTCAGAGAGGAGGTCGGGGGCTCTCTTCGTCTTGACAACGATGTCATCAATGTAAGCCTCGACCGTTCTGCCAATGTGTTCTCCGAACACGTGGTTCATGCACCTCTGGTAAGTGGCGCCTGCATTCCTCAACCCAAATGGCATTGTAGTGTAACAGTACATGCCAAAAGGTGTGATGAAAGAAGTCACGAGCTGGTTGGACTATTTCATCTTGATTTGGTGATAGCCTGAGTAGGCATCGAGGAATGACAGGGTTTCGCACCCAGCAGTGGAGTCCACGATTTGATCGATGCGAGGTAGAGGATAGGGAACTTTCGGACATACTTTGTTTAGACCAGTGTAGTCTACACACATCCTCCATTCCCCATCCTTCTTCCTTACAAGAACAGGGTTAGCTAACCATTCGGGATGGAATACCTCTTTGATAAACTCTGCCGCGAGTAGCTTGTGGATCTCCTCGCCTATGACCCTGCGCTTTTCTTCGTCAAAACGGCGCAGGGTTTGCTTCACGGGTCAGGCTCCAGCTCTGATGTCTAGTGAGTGCTCGGCAACATCCCTCGGTATGCCGGGCATGTCCGAGGGACTCCACGCAAAGACTTCGGCGTTTGCACAGAGAAAGTCGACGAGCACTGCTTCCTGTTTGGGGTCGAGCTCGGAGCCGATCCGAACTTTCTTGCTGGCCTCGTTGCTGGGGTCGAGAGAGACGGACTTGACCGCCTCAACTGGTTTGAAGTTGCCGGCGTGCCGCTTCGCGTCGGGCGCCTCCTTGGAGAGGCGTTCCAGGTCGGCGACGAGGGCCTCGGACTCGGTGAGAGCCTCGGCGTACTCCACGCACTCCACGTCGCATTCGTACGCGTGGCGGTACGTGGATCCGACGGTGATGATCCCATTTGGGCCTGGCATCTTGAGCTTGAGGTAGGTGTAGTTGTGGACAGCCATGAACTTGGCGTAGCATGGTCTTCCCAATACCGCATGGTAGGTTCCTTGGAACCCGATGACCTCAAAGGTGAGAGCCTCCTTTTGGAAGTTAGAGGGAGTTCCGAAGCAGACGGGTAAGTCGATCCGTCCGAGGGGTAGGATTCGCTTCCTGGGCGCGATCCCGTGGAAGGGTGCCGCACCGGCCTGGACTTAGGACCGATCAACCCCTAAGAGTTCCAGGGTCTCGGCGTAGATGATGTTGAGGCTGCTGCCTCCATCCATGAGGACCTTGGAGAGCCTAAGGTTACCGATGATCGGATCGACGACGAGCAGGTACCTTCCTGGGCTTGGCACGAAGTCGGGGTGGTCTCTTTGGTCGAAGGTGATAGGCTTGTTGAACCAGTGTAGTTAGACTGGCGCCGCCACCTTCACCAAGCAGACTTCCCGGTGCTCCTGCTTGCGGTGCCGAGCCAAGGCGTTCGCCGCCTGCCCACCGTAGATCATGAAGTAGTTATGGACTTTCGGGAATCCCTCTTCCTTGCCGCCCTCCTTCTTGTCATTGCCATGGCCCTTGCCATCCTCCGCCGAGGGCCCGGTCTTATGGAAGTAGCACCGGAGCATGACACATTCTTCGAGGGTGTGCTTGACGGGCCCCTGGTGATAGGGGCACAGCTCTTTGAGCATTTTGTTGAACACGCCAGCCCCTCTAGGAGGTTTCCGAGGGTTCCTGTGCTCGGCTGCAGCGACGAGATTCGTGTCTGCGGCGTCACGCTTCGCTTGCGACTTGTTTTTAGCCTTCTTCTTCATGCCCCGCTAGGCGGATGCCTCAGGGGCGTCTGTCTTAGGCCCTCCCTGAGGCTGCTTGTCCTTTCGGAAGATGGCTTCGACCGCCTCTTGACCCGAGGCAAACTTGGTGGCGACGTCCATCAGTTCGCTCGCATGGGTGGGAGTCTTGCGCCTCAGTTTGCTCACCAGGTCTCGGCAAGTGGTGCCGGCAAGGAAAGCCCCGATGACATCCGAGTCGGTAACGTTGGGCAGCTCGGTGCGCTGCTTTGAAAACCGCTGGATGTACTCTCGGAGGGACTCCCCTGGCTGCTGGCGGCAGCTTCAGAGGTCCCACGAGTTCCCAGGGCGCACGTACGTGCCTTGGAAGTTTCCCGCGAAAGCTTTGACCAGATCGTCCTAGTCGGAGATCTGCGCAGGAGGCAGATGCTCCAGCCAGGCTCGAGCGGCGTCGGAGAGGAAAAGGGGTAGATTACGGACGATGAGGTTGTCATCATCCGCCCCTCCCAACTGGCATGCCAGTCGGTAGTCCGCGAGCCACAGCTCCGGCCTCGTCTCCCCTGAGTACTTGGTGATGGTAGTCGGGGCTCGGAAACGGGCAGGGAACGACGCTCGTCATATGGCCCGGCTGAAGACTCGCGGACCGGGTGGTTCGGGCGAAGGACTGCGATCGTCCTCACTGTTGCAGCGTCCCCCACGCCTGGGATGGTAGCCTCGGCGCACCTTCTCGTCGAGGCGGGCTCGATGGTCGAGATGGTGGTGCTCGTTGCCGAGGCGTTCTCGGGAGGCGGGCGCCTCGTCCCGCGTGCGCTCGGGATGGACCGAGGCTTCCCGAATGCGCCGGGAGGACACCGCGTGATGCTCCGAGGGGTCAGATCACCTGCGGGAGGCGGAGCTCTCGGCTCGTCGTACCGTGACGCCTTCTAGGAGATTCTTGAGTTCGCCCCGGATATGCCGTCCCTCGGTGGTGGATGGCTCCGGCATGGCTCGAAGCAGCATCACCGCTGCAGCTAGGTCCTGGCCAGACCCGCTGACGACCGGGGGAAGCACTGCCCTGGCATTGTCGACGATGCGACGCCGGATGTCTTGGGCCCGATGACAGGCTTCTCCAGCGAGTGTTCGGCCTGCCCACTCCTGTTCGATGTTCTGTCGGAGCTGTACAAGTCGGCCTGCTTCCCCATCGACCCGGGCCTGCATCTCACGGATTTGTTCGCTTGTATGTCCTGACCCCCATAGGGACTAGGACCACAGCTAGCTCCCGCGGGATGTCAACGCGAGATGCGGGCCCAGGGGGATCGTCAACCTCTGGCATACCGAGGTGGTTGCCTTCGTTGTGATCTCCCGGATCGACGTGGAAACATTCGCGACTTGGGCCGTTACCCTCGTCGTCAAGGTCATGGCCATCATCAGAACAACCGGAGAGGCAGTGGTCACATGCGGACATGAAGCCCCGCATGGAACCGGGGTCATTGAGGGCAGAGAAATCCCAACCGGAGTCAGGATCGTCCTCTTCCTTAGAACCCGCTGGTCCGAAGGTTGAGACGGCTGTCAGTCGGTCCTAGGTCGACCACATGTGGTACCCCGGAAGCTTTGGATACGCCTTTACGAAGGCGCTCACCATAGCAGGGTCGCTAGGTGGATCGAAGCTGAACCGAAAAGGTACGAGATGGAAAATGGACGGTACCTCTCAGTCATTGGATGGTGGTGAAGTCGTGTCGGGGCCGGAGCACACCGTCATCTCAGGTACGAGGGTAACGCCCAGCAGGTCCTTTGCGAGGGTGCTGGCGTCATCAGTCCGCTTGGGGCTGACATGTCACGGGGAAGTGACACCCGCCGTCGTCTCAGGTGCGAGGACAATGTCCGACATGTCCCCCAGGGGAGTGCCGGCGTCGTCGACTCGCTCTGGTGCAACAGCCGACAAGGTGCCACCTCCTGTGTGGCCATGGTTGCCTCGCCTCCGCCTCCTCTGACGAGGAGGGTGGCAGGGACGACCGGAGTGCTCTTCTTCTGCCGCGGGGAGATGCTGTCGTAGAGCTCGCCGCCGCCAGGCGAGTCGGAGACCGTCGTTGTCGTCACGCCACGGGGGGAGGAGTACCATGTCGTAGCTGCCATCGAGGGACATGAACTCGAGACTCCCGAAGCGGAGCACCGTCCTAGACTGAAGAGGTTGCTGAAGACTCCCCATCTGGATCTCAACGGGAAGGTGTTCGTTAACACGCAGCAGGCCCCTACCTAGCGCGCCAACTGTCGACGTCTCGGACCCGGGGGGTCCCTTGGACCGACCAGTGAAATCGCTGCGTGCCCCTGCCCAGATGGGTTGGCGTGGGATGGAACACAAGAGGTGGGACAAGCCTTGTATTATCCTGCACCAGGGGTGTTGCTCGTAGTAGGGGTTACAAGCGCGTCACGTGGGAGAGAGAGAGAGACACACAGAGTTCGTCCGCCGCTTCCCCCACGCGAACCGCCCTCAGGGTGGCCTGGACCTCCCTTTTATAGAGGCAAGGAGAGGGTCGAGGCATACAACGGGGGGCGTGGCTATGCGCTAACGTGTCCGGCAGTGGAGTGCCTAAGCCCTGTGTACATGCCAACGTGGCCGTTGGGGGAGAGCTTGGGCCCTGTAAATGTGATGGCGTGGCCGTCGCAGGAGCGCCTGAGTCCTGTATGAGCACAGCTGGCAGCGCGGCGAGGATCCTGCTGACGTCTCCTTGCTGTCGTAAGGGGCTGAGAGCCACCGGCGTCATGGTGCACGCGGGGCGCCATCATTACCCGTCGCCGGGGTAAGCCAGATGGGACGCCGGTCTTGTTCCTTGTAGCCTGAGCAGGCTAGGAATAGGGAAATGATGTATCCCCTGTTAGCGCGGTCGGTCCGAGCCCAAGGTCGGTCGAGGCGGAGACTTCTCTTGAGGCCGAGGCCGGGGTCAGGCGAGGACGCGATTCCTCCCGAGACCGGGGTCGAGGCCGAGTTCGGGGGTCGGGCGAGGCGGAGACCTCCTCCCGAGGCTGGAGCCTGAGGTCGGGCAAGGCGGAAACCTCCTCCCGAGGCCGGAGCATGAGGTCGGGCGAGGCGGAGCTTCCTGTTGCGCCCGAGGCTGAACTCAGTGGTTGATCGTGACTTGTTGTCAGTCGTCGCCGGGGTGGCTGACACGGCAGTCGGAGCGGAGCGAGCGGCGCTGTTTTCCTATCATATCAGACAGTAAAGAAGAGGGGCGAAGTGACTGCGGTCACTTCGGCCTACCCGTCTGAGGCACGTGTGTCAGGATACGGCGTCAGGCATCCCCAGCATTTAATGCGCCTGCGAAGCGGTCGGTTGGTGAGGCGGTCTGGCCAAGGTTGCTTCACAACGAAGCCTGCCCGAGCCGGGCCTCGGGAGAGCCGAGGGGGCGCCCGCTGCCTGAGGAGGCCCTCGGGCGAGGCGTGAACTCGTCTGGGACTACTGTTCCAACCCGAGGCTGGGCTCGGGTGAGATCGCGTCCCTCGGGTAGACGAAATCTTGACTTGAACCGCACCCGTCAGTTGGTCTGAGGGTGTTTACCAGCCATGATTAGGAGCGTTGGGGGTACCCCTATTTATGGTACCCGACAGTTACATATATAATGCTAAATAATTATTTCTTATTTGTAGGATTACATGTCACACTTTTGGGAAAAATGGTTGTTATATTACTATCTTCAGACCTGAATAAGAGAAGGGGGTGTCTGTTATACAAAAATGATAAAGAAGTTGACTCTGGAAGCCCATCAGATGTTGAGATATTAGAAAACTCAACAGATTCTAAGAAGAGGAAATTACTCCACGTGCTTCATGATAGCGAAGTAGTGTATGAAGATGAGGAAGGCCCTATTACTCAAGCAGACTTGCAAAAGTGGTTTGTTGATGATTGGGATAAAAGAGCTCCTGTAAAAGTCTGTAACGATGGGTGCACCAATGACTTTTTAATGGTTGGTATTTCCACAAAGGACATGCCAGTGACCAAAGCCGATTCAATAGATGTTTTATGTGATTATATCATGGCAATAGAAGACGATACGACACTAGAGTAAGTGCTCATTGATTTATCTATTTTATGTATATCAACTACTTAGATTCTTGGTACAGACTTTTGTCATGCTACATTACAGGATGACATGGGTGCGAAGTTTCAATCCTTTTAAGATAGAAATCTCTGTCAAAGACTTGCAAAATATATTAACGATAAATCAAGATATGGCTCTAAGATGTTTTGACATGGCTGTTCGGCTGCTTGCCAATAAAGAGTCATGTAGGCTGAAAGGAGAAATCATAAATAATAGAAAGCATTATATGGACATGCGTTTCTGGATAAGTTTATTTCCAATCATTAATGTATTAATATATAGTATCTACATCTCTAATCCTCATGTGGACATGTATATATACCGTCCAGAGAATGGTTGGCTTTGGTGAACTTCCAAAGTACCATCAGGATCCTACAGCAGAAGAGTTAGCCAAAACACTCGATTGTTGGCCATCAATGAATTATTATATCACGGGGTGTAGATATGTAAGTATGTGTTCATTTCGAATGTATTTATAAAGGACACTTCTTTGCAATCCTAATGACTGATATTTTGCAGGTTCTTATGCCATGGAAATTCAACGGATGTCACACCCTTTTCGTAATAGATCATGTTAAAAAGCATGTGACTTTTATCGACTTTACACCGACTCAAGATTGGTGTAAACACATGCCATATAAGAGGTTTGCGAAAGCGATTATCATGGCCTCAAAAAAAATATAAGATCGCTTACAGCAAGAAACGTTCTGGATGGGCGGAGGATATCTTTAAGTGGGAACATACAATTCAGACTGGTGTTCCAATTGACTTAAGAGGGTATTTTTTCTTCGTACCACCTTCTCAGCAGTTTAAATTTTTTCTATGATAATCATTGTATAAAACATAGATGCCCAAACATTATATTATAGGTTTAATAGCTGCTACCTCGTTCTACAAGCTATGGCCATGTGGGGGAATGACAGACGAATGAAATTTGTTAGGGTAAGTTTAGTACGTTCGTTTTATGTTCAAAACATATATTCCAGCTATCTCTTTTTACAAGATAATATGTTTTGTTCTCTTATGTCTTTGTCTGTAGGATGCAAAGATTGTTCGAAGGAACTTTGTGATTGACCTGTTAAGTTATGAGGACAATTCGTGCCGATATGCCATCCCTGCAAACATACAACAGAGACTTATCGATATCGCTAAAAAGGATTAGCTGATTAGTGTGATATTGATAATGTTTTCCACACGGATTTTGCATATTATAGTGATGTTTGTCGTTCCATATTAATGTTTCACACAAATCTTTTACTTCCATCGCAACGCACGGGCACATATCTATAACATACAACAGAGACATGTAAGTTATCGTGTTATTATTCGGTTCCGTTGCAACGCACGGGCACTCACCTAGTGAGAAGCAATAGGAATCGTGCCTTCTGGATGAGATAAGGACACAATGACAAGTGAAAGGGAAATGTGCCCTTGGGCCATTTCTAAGTATTTTGGTGATTGAGTGCCAACACAAGTGCTTAAGTGTAAATCTATGCCAATTGATGGACAAAGTGCAAATCAAGTCTAAAGGTATGTTTCTAGACTTAGTACATTGTTTTGAGAACTAATGTATTGTGTCTAAGTGCTGGAAACAGGAGAAATCAAATTGGAAAAGAGATGGCTTTGTTCAGCCAAAGTCTGCTCAGTCTGGGTGCACCGGATTGTCCGGTGGTGCACCGGACAATGTCCGGTGCGCCAGGCTAGCTCTGGCAAACTTGCTGCTCTCGGGACTTCGCCGGTGGTGTACGACTATAAATCACCGGACTGTCCGGTGAGCCATTCACAAGCGAACTCTTCGCTTTCGGGAGATGATTAATGGCGTACGGCTATAATTCACCGGACTGTCCGGTGGTGCACCGGACTGTCCGGTGAGCCAACGGTCGGCCGCACGATCCACGCGGGACACGTGGCCGAGCCAATGGCTAGAAGGGGGCTCCGGACTGTCCGGTGCGCCAACGGCTCTGAATCTTCAACGGTCGGCTTCACCAAATAAGGAAAGAGATCCGCACCGGACAGTGTCCAGTGGTGCACCGGACTGTCCGGTGCGCCAGGCGATAGAAGGCAAGATTTGCCTTCCTGGAATGCTCTCAACGGCTCCTAGCTGCCTTGGGGCTATAAAAGGGACCCCTAGGCGCATGGAGGAGCACACCAAGCATTCTCTAAGCATTCCCAAGCACCAAGACTTCGATTCCGCGCATTTGATTCTTTGTGAGAGCAACTAGAGCTCTATTTGAGTTGTGAACTCGTCGGGTTGTGTTGTGAGCTCTTGTTGCGACTTGTGTGTGTGTTGTCTGTTGGGACCATGCTTCGTCGCCGAAGGTCCTGCATGAAGAAACAGTTTCGGTTGAAGTTGTCTGTACGTAATGCCGAAGGGTGCCGTTCATGAAGCTTCGGAATTACAAACCGACTTAAAGATAGAATGACCTTTTAGTCCATAAGAGTTTGAGTCGATGTTGTAAACTTTTATGAGGGGTATGATTGTAATTGTTCACAGGCTGTGTCCTGTGCCTATAAATAGTGAACAGTATTCCTTTATTGTTCACGCATTCCTGTAATTGCAATCGCATCACCCGGAAATTACCATTTGTCAAGGCAGAGGTATAAATGTATTTAAATTTTATGTTTAAACATTTAAGATTTATATAGCATAATAAATGATGTCATTTATTTCCAATTTAACTATCTTTAATGCTTTATGTCCTGCGTTATTCCGCATTACCTTCGAGAATTAAATTACGAAGGTGATACTTTCGTAATTTTGTTATTATAACCTTCGTCCGAAGTTCATCGAATACTTGGGGAAATAATGCTTCAGCGGACGAAGGACATCAATATTTAACATTTTATGTTGCCTTGTTCTTAATTCATAGTATTTGAGAGCAAGTCCCCAACATTGGCGCCCACCGTCGGTCAACTCACTTCCACTTTTTTGAGCTGATGGCTTCGTTCAACGATCAAGCTGGAGCTGCTTCGGCCCCGAAGCTGGTACTCCCGATAACAGGTGATTCATGCTCAGAGCTAACCAACAAGAAGCAGAAGAAGGAAGCACAGAGAAGGGTACAACATGTTGGGGTGCAAGGACCCTTCATCAAGTCAAGATGGTCTCACATTCCAATTACCTTCTCCCAAGAGGATCTTCAACTCAAGGATTACCCACACAATGATGCTATGGTTATCCCTTGTGTGATCAAAGGATTTCTGGTCCATAATGTTTTGGTTGACACAGGCAGCGCAACTGATATCATATTTGCTAAAGCTTTCAGACAAATGCAAGAGCCCTAAGACAAGATCCATGATGCTACGCACCCTCTTTGTGGCTTCGGAGGACGGCAAATTGTAGCACTTGGGAAGATTACCATGCCAGTAACCTTTGGATTTGTTAACAACACAAGGATTGAGCAAATTGTGTTTGATATTGTTGACATGGAGTATCCTTACAATGCTATCATTGGTCGCGGTACTCTCAATGCCTTCGAAGCAATTCTTCACCCAGCTTACCTCTGCATGAAGATACCTTCGGACCAAGGGCCTATTGCTATTCATGGAAGTCAGGAAGCTGCCAGAAGGGCCGAAGGAAATTGGACAGATTCAAAAGCAATCCATAACATAGATGGAGCTGAGGCCTGTGAGCAATACAAGTTCAGAAGGGAAAAAGCTGCTTCAGCTGACCAGCCGAAGCCCATGCTATTATGTGAGGATATAGCAGATCAGAAGGTGCTATTGGGATCTCAATTGTCTGAAGAGCAGGAAAAAACCTTGATAAGATTTCTGTTCAACAATAAAGATGTTTTTGCTTGGTCAGCTAATGATCTTTGTGGAGTTAACAGGGATGTTATTGAGCATTCACTCAATGTCGATCCATCCTTCAGACCCAGAAAGCAGAGGCTTCGGAAGATGTCTGATGACAAGGCCGAAGGTGCTCAGAATGAAGTGAAAAGACTTCTCAGTGCCGGAGTTATTAGAGAGGTAAAATACCCAGAATGGTTGGCTAACACTGTTATGGTGAAGAAGGCCAATGGTAAATGGAGAATGTGTATTGATTTTACTGACCTCAATAAGGCTTGTCCGAAGGACGAGTTTCCATTGCCAAGGATAGATTCCTTAGTCGATGCAGCAGTTTCATCAGAGCTTATGAGTTTGCTGGATTGCTATTCAGGCTATCATCAAATCTGGATGAAGAAGGAGGATGAACCGAAAACTAGCTTCATAACCCCTAGTGGGACATATTGCTACCTTCAGATGCCTGAGGGGCTTAAAAATGCTGGAGGAAGCTTCAGCAGAATGACAGCGAAGGTTCTCCATTCTCAGATAGGCAGGAATGTACTAACTTATGTTGATGACATCATTGTAAAAAGCACGAAGCAAGATAACCACATTGCTGATTTACAGAAGACCTTCGCTAATTTTAGACAGGCTGGTTTAAAGCTGAATCCAGAAAAATGTGTCTTCGGAGTAAAGAAGGGGAAATTTCTTGGTTGCCTAGTTTCAACAAAGGGAATTGAGGCTAATCCAAGCAAAATCGAAGCTATACTTCGAATGAAACCACCAAGTACAAAAAAGGGGGCTCAAAGATTGACGGGAAGGCTGGCATCTCTCAACAGATTCATATCCAGATCAGCAGAGAGAAACTTACCATTCTTCGAAGTGCTGAAGTCAGCCGAAGTCTTTCAATGGGGACCAATCCAGCAGAAAGCCTTCGAAGAGTTGAAGCAATATTTGATAGATCTAACAACATTAACTCCACCAACGCTAAGGGCTCCTTTGTTATTATATGTGGCAGCTTCGCACTCAGCGGTAAGTGCAGCACTTGTCCAGGAGAAGCTTGAAGGCCAAGTTAAGAGGCAGGCCCTAATATATTTTGTATCCGAGGTTCTTAGTTTATCGAAGAAAAATTATACAGAATTGGAGAAGGTACTGTATGCTGTTTTGATGGCCTCCAGGAAGCTTCGGCATTATTTTCAAGCTTACAACATAATTGTTCCTTCTTCGCAACCTCTGAAGGATATTATGAGAAACCGAGAAGCTATTGGAAGGATTGGAAAATGGGCTGCAGAGCTCAATGAATTTTGTATTGATTATGTTCATAGATCCTCGATTCAGTCCTAGGCGTTAGCAGACTTCATTGCTGACTGGACGCCAGGGGCTCAGGAGGAAGAAGCAAATAAAGATGCCGAAGCATGGACAGTGTTTTGTGATGGGTCTTGGGGAACCTTCGGAGCAGGAGCGGCTGCTGTGTTGGTTTCACCTTCCAAAGTTAAAACTTGTTTTGCGGCAAGACTTGATTTTAGTTGCATAAATAATATCGCTGAATATGAAGCTCTGCTCTTGGGTCTTCGGAAGTTAAAGGCAATGGGAATCAGAAGGGCCATTCTTACAACTGATTCTCAAGTTATTTCTGGTCATGTTGACAAGAGCTATAAAGCAAGAGACCCGAAGCTTGAAAAGTATCTAGATACAGTCCGAAGGATTGAGGCTTCCTTCGAAGGTTTCTCTGTCAAAAATATTCCTCGTGGAGAAAATGAATACGCTGATCTATTGGCTAAGTCAGCAGCCCAGGGGCTGCCTATACCTTCGGAAGTATTTTTCGAAACAATAAAAGCACCTTCGGTCGAGCTTCTTGAAAGAGCAATCCTTAATATATCCCCTGTTTATAGCGAGGATTAGAGAACTGAGATCGTCTCTTTCCTTCAGGGTAATTTTCTTTCAGACGACGAAGCTTATAACAGGAGAATAGAAGCAAGAGCTCGACCATATGTCATAATAGAAGGGGAGTTATACAAGCATGGGGTCTGTTCCCCATTGCTCAAGTGTTTATCCAGATCCAAAGGTATAGAATTAATGAAGGAAATACATGCAGGCCTGTGTGGATCTCACATTGGATCTAGGCCCTTGCTCAGGAAAGTTTTTCGCCAAGGATTTTATTGGCCAAAGGCAGCTTCGGATGCAGCGGATGTAGTCCAAAAGTGCGAAGGTTGTCAGAAATGTGCAAGAGATCAAAAACAACCTTCGTCTTTAACTCAATTAATACAACCCACTTGGCCGTTGCAAAGGTGGGGCCTTGATTTGCTAGGCCCATTACCACCAGCACAGGGGAACTTAAGATATGTGGTAGTGGCAGTGGAGTATTTTTCCAAATGGATTGAGGCAAAGCCCTTAGCCACAATAACTTCATTTACTATTCAAAAGTTTTTCTGGCAGAACATTGTTTGTCGCTTCGGAGTACCGAAGGCCATTACTGTGGACAATGGGACACAGTTTGATTCTGAAGCCTTCAGAGAATTTTGTGATCAAATTGGCATGAAGATCCATTTTGCATCAGTTCGACACCCAGAGTCAAATGGACTTGTCGAAAGAGCTAATGGGATCATAATGACAGGAATAATGAAGTCAATCTTCAATCAGCCCAGGGGAAAATGGCCTGACGAGCAAATCAAAGTGGTATGGAGCCATAATACAACCATGTCAAGGTCAACAGGTTTTACGCCCTTTAAACTATTGTTCGGTGATGAAGCAATAACCCCAGAAGAGGCCAAAGCAGGATCAATAAGGATAGTAGCTTCGGCAGAAGGCAAAGACGAAGCTGATTGCTCTGTAGAAAAAGATGCTATTGAAGGGATCAGACTTCAAGCTGTGGAAAACATCAATAAATATCAAGCTGAAACAATAAAATGGCGTGACAGAAAAGTCAAGCTGAAGAACATTGAACCAGGACACTTGGTACTCCGAAGAGTAGCCAACCCTGAGACAACAGGCAAATTACAGCTGAAGTGGGAAGGCCCCTTTTGGTAGTATCTTCGTCAAGACCCGGTTCCTACAGATTGAAGGATATTGACGACAATGACATTCCTAGATCATGGAATGCGGATGAGCTTCGACGATATTATGTTTAGCTTGATGTAATTTTTTATATTCTTTTTCGTGGCACCCTTTTCCTTTCCAAAGGGGGAGAAAGGTTTTTAATGGGGCCACAACATGTAATTTTCCTTATTTCAATTTTATGAGAGTGATATCCCCCAAAAAATGTAAATGTAAATGCAAAAGGAAAAAGAAAAGGAAACAGGGAGAAGCTCAAAAGTCGTTCCTAAGGGAATGCAGGGCTTACAGCGAAAAATAAGTGCTGATTCCGCTGAAAGTAAAAGGCGAAGAAGCTCCTAAGGGAGGCTTACAGCGAAAAATAAGCACTGATTCCGCTGAAAGTAAAAGGCGAAGAAGCTCCTAAGGGAGGCTTACAGCGAAAAATAAGCGTTGATTCCGCTGAAAGTAAAAGGCGAAGAAGCTCCTAAGGGAGGCTTACAGCGAAAAGTCAACGCTGAAGGACTATGATTATGTATTTTGATATTCATTTGCACAATGCATCTCATCATGTCATTTGCATTCATAAACATGCATTTAGACATATATAGAATCATCATTATACCGCACAAAAACACAGATGCTTCGGCGATGAGGAAAAACTCGAAGGAAAATTTTTATTCTTCGTTGTGTACGAAAAGAAGGGAAGGTGTTTTTCGCCTTCGGCTCAAAAGAGAAGTTTCGTCCACAGCAAAGCAGATTGTACGCAGATAGCAGAAACAAAATATATTACAAGGTATGTACAGAATTACATAAGTTGTTCCATAACTATATTACAAAAGTTTCTCCAGAATTTTTGCAGGAAAGTATATCGTAAACAACTATCAAGCTTCAGGCTAGGCTTCGTCAAACTTCAACTTCGTCATTCTCCAGCTTCGTCATCCTGCGTATATCAAACAACAGAATAAGAAAGGTGCAAATTTCAAGGAGAAGGTAAAAGTAACAAATATAAGTTTCTTACCGGCTTAAGATGACTTCGAGCTTCGTCACCCGCCATTTTCGCCCGCCACCTACCCAAATCTGGGTCATGAATCTATTTCCAATGCTTCGGGCTAGGCTTGGGATATCTATCAGATCTGATGCTGACAAGCTGAAGTTTGGTCTGTTCACAATATTTCCATGCGTGCAGCCAGCCTTCAGAAAAGCGGTGGCTGTGCCCCGAGAAGCTACCAGGGCGCAGAAGTCGGCATGCCCACCAATAAATTTGTCAAGGGCATCAACCTCGCCTTCAATATATTCTAACGTGTTGGGTAGATTATTAGTTGAAGGTGTAAATTTTGCAGAGCTGGCTTCGACAGAATGAAACACATTCTTCAGCCGTTGCACGCATTGGCTGCCGAAGCTTAGGCATTTCTCTTGAAGTTCTTTAAAGGATTTCTGCAAATTTGAATTTTTATCCATCTCAGTTTTCAGGCTTGCTTCGAGATATTTCTTTTCTTGCTCAAATTTTTCTGACTGTTGGAGCAATTCATTCTTTAAGCTGTTATTCTCAGTTTGGACTTCAGCCAAAGAACCCTCCATAGTCTGAATAACAAAATCTTTCTTTTCTAATGCACCTTCGTGCTCTTTGACCATCATTTCAAGATCTTGGATGGTGAAATCCTTCTTTTTCAAATCAACTTCGTAATTTTCAACTTTTTTAGCCAAATTTTGGATGACGGCTTTGTTCTTCTCTTCTTCGACATCTTGTTGCATTTTTAGAACCTTACTTAACAGTATGCTCTGTCGAAACGATCTTCGTTAGAAAACGACCTAAAAGATAATAATAATAATAAAATAACAAAAATATTTGTTACCTTGAAGTTAGCATAAAGCAAACTTCCGGCGATATGGTGCCATTGGTAACGGCAGAGGTCCGCTTCCAGCTTTGGCAAGCCAATGTTTTTGCAGAGAGTTCTAACAACTTTAGCTTCGCTGTGGTTTCGAAGGCACCTCAGTTTTCCTTCGTTAACCCCACCAAACAGTGTAGCCCCTGGCTTATATCCGCAGGCTATGGCACATCTTTTAAGCTCTGCTTTTTCAGCGTCTGTCAGCTCTTGCCCAAGTAAATCTTGAAATTCAAAATCTTCCCCCTCCAAAATGTCTTCAGCTTGTTTTTTCCCCTTTTCAGTGCCTGTGCTCGCCGCGGCCACAGCAGGTTCTTCCTCAGTCATTTTTAAGAGTATGTTATCAATAACTTCAAGTGTCTCGTCCAGGTTCAGACCTTCTGTGGCCCCAGTTTCAACCCCGGCAGCTTTGGCTGCGCCAGTTTCAGCTTCGAAGGTTTCCGCTCTCGTGGTTTCGGCTGCGGCGCCTTTAGCTTCGGCAGTTTCGGCAGTGCAGGACCTTCTTCTGCCGAAGCTTCCTTGTCCTTCTGAAAAAACTTCGTCAGTTCCAACGCCAGCGGACTTAGCTTGATAGGCAAGGTGAAAGGGAAATGTGCCCTTGGGCCATTTCTAAGTATTTTGGTGATTTAGTGTCCAACACAAGTGCCTAAGTGTAAGAAGGTGGACAAAGTACAAATCAAGGATAAAGGTATGTTTCTCAGACTTAGTACATTGTTTTATGGACTAATGTATTGTGTCTAAGTGCTGGAAACAGGAAAAATCCAAATGAAAATGCCTTGGCTCGAGCAGCCAAGACTTTGCTGAATCTGGGAGCACCGGACTGTCCGGTGGTGCACCGGACAATGTCCGGTGCGCCAGGCTGGCTCGAGCGAAGTGGCCGCTCTCGGGAATTCACCGGCGACGTACAGCTATAATTCACCGGACTGTCCGGTGTGCACCGGACTGTCCGGTGAGCCAACGGTCGGCCGCGCAATCTGCGCGGGACACGTGGCCGAGCCAACGGCTAGAAGGGGGCACCAGACTGTCCGGTGTGCACCAGACATGTCCGGTGCGCCGATGGCTCTCAGGCTGCCAACGGTCGACTGCGCCATTTTTGGAAGGAAATCGGGCACCAGACAGTGTCCGGTGTGCACCGGACTGTCCGGTGCGCCAGTCGACAGAAGGCAAGATCAGCCTTCCTAGAATGCTCTCAACGGCTCCTAGCTGCCTTGGGGCTATAAAAGGGACCCCTAGGCGCATGGAGGAGAATACCAAGCATCCCTACAACATTCCTAAGCACTAAGACATCGATTCCGCGCCTTTGATTCTTTGCGATAGCGATTAGAGCTCTAGTTGAGTGGTGAACTCATTGAGTTGTGTTGTGAGCTCTCATTGCGACTTGTGTGCCTGGTGTTGCTGTGATTTCTTGTCTTGAGTGCGTTGCTAATCCCTCCCTTGCTCCGTGCTTCTTTGTGAACTTTCAGTGTAAGGGCGAGAGGCTCCAATTTGTGGAGATTCCTCGCAAACGGGATTGAGTAAAGCAAACAAAACACCGTGGTATTCAAGTGGGTCTTTGGACCGCTTGAGAGGGGTTGATTGCAACCCTCGTCTGTTGGGACGCCACAACGTGGAGTAGGCAAGCGTTGGTCTTGGCCGAACCACGGGATAACCACCGTGCCATCTCTGTGATTGATCCTTGTTGGTTATTGTGTTTTGTTGAGGATTCCTCTTTAGCCACTTGGCAATTATTGTGCTAACGATTAACCAAGTTTGTGGCTTAATTTTTCAAGTTTCACAGGATCACCTATTCACCCCCCCTCTAGGTGCTCTCAATTGGTATCGGAGCCGTTCTCTTCACAAAGGGACTAACCGCCCAAAGAGATGGATCCTAAGGGGAAGGGTATCGTGATCAACGACAAAGAGAAGGAATCCTTCGTCAATGAGCCGAAGGACGACAAGCCTACCGACTCTGGCTCGGGCCATAGACGGAAGGAAGGGAAGAAGAAGAAGACGAGGCGCATCAAGGAGATCGTCTATTACGACGACAGCGATGAGTCTACTTCTTCCCAAAAGGACGACGACCACAACGACTACGAGAGAAGGAAACCGGTTAATTCGAACTTTTCTTTTGACTACTCTCGTATTCCGCAAAGTTCAAATTCACATTTGCTCTCCATTCCACTCGGCAAGCCTCCACACTTTGATGGGGAGGACTACGGATTTTGGAGCCACAAAATGCGTTGTCACCTATTCTCTCTCCATCCTAGTATATGGGAGATTGTAGAGAGTGGAATGCACTTTGATAGTTCGGATAGTCCCATGTTCATTAATGAGCAAATACATAAGAATGCACAAGCTACTACTGTTCTTCTAGCTTCCTTGTGCAGGGATGAATACCACAAAGTGAGCGGCTTGGATAACGCCAAGCAAATATGGGACACCCTCAAGATTTCTCACGAGGGGAACGACGTCACCTTGCTCACCAAAATGGAGTTGGTGGAGGGCGAGCTTGGACGGTTCGCGATGATAAGGGGCGAGGAGCCAACTCAAACATACAACCGGCTCAAGACCCTTATCAACAAAACAAGGAGCTACGGAAGCACACGATGGACGGACCACGACGTCGTCCGGCTAATGCTAAGGTCCTTTACCGTTCTTGATCCTCATTTGGTGAATAATATTCGTGAGAATCCCAGGTACACCAAAATGTCGCCCGAAGAAGTCCTCAGAAAATTCATTAGCGGGCGAATGATGATCAAGGAGGCGAGGTACGTGGACGACACTTTGAATGGTCCAATCAGCGAGCCGCAACCCCTTGCTCTCAAGGCAACAAGAAGCAAGGAGGCGCTACCTAGCAAGGTGGCACAAATTGAGGCGGCTGGACTTAATGATGAAGAGATGGCCCTCATCATCAAAAGATTCAAGACGGCGCTTAAGGGTTGCAAGGGACAGCCAAGCAAGACCAAAGCCAAGGGGAAGCGCTCATGCTTCAAATGCGGTAAGCTTGGTCATTTTATTGCTAACTGTCCCGACAATGATAATGATCAGGATCAAGGGAACAAGAGGGAGAAAAAGAAGAACTATAAGAAGGCAAAGGGCGAGGCTCATCTTGGCAAGGAGTGGGATTCGGACTGCTCCTCGTCCGACTCCGACAATGAAGGACTCGCCGCCACCGCCTTCAACAAGTCATCCCTCTTCCCCAACGAGCGTCACACATGCCTTATGGCAAGGGAGAAGAAGGTATGTACTCGAGACTCTACTTATGCTTCTTCAAGTGAGGATGAATCTAGTGATGAGGATGAAATAGATTATTCATGTCTATTTAAGGGCCTAGATAGAACCAAGGTAGACAAAATTAATGAATTGATTGATGCCTTGAATGATAAGAATAGGCTTCTAGAAAAACAAGAAGATTTGTTGTATGAAGAACATGACAAATTTATAGAAGCACAAAAATCTCATGCTTTAGAAGTTAAAAGAAATGAAATGCTTTCTTGTGAATTATCTTCTTGCCATGAGACGATTTCTAGCTTAAGGAGCATTAATGATGATTTGAATGCTAAGTTAGAAATATCTAGTAAATCAACAACTTGTGTAGAAAATGTTGTTATTTGCAATAGATGTAAAGATTTTGATATTGATGCTTGTAGTGAACACATAGCTTCTATTGCAAAGTTAAATGATGAAATGGCTAGTCTTAATGCCCAACTTAAGGCTAGCAAAAGTGATTTTGATAAACTAAAATTTGCTAGGGATGCCTACACGATTGGTAGACACCCCTCAATTAAGGATGGACTTGGCTTCAAGAGGGAAGCCAAGAACTTAACAAGCCATAAGGCTCCCATCTCCGCCAAGGAGAAAGGGAAGGCCCCTATGGCAAGTAGTACTAAAAAGAACCATGCTTTTATGTACAATGATAGAAGACAGTCTCATAGGAGTTGTAATGCTTTTGATTCACATGCCTGTGATTCTTATTCTATGTTTGCTTCCAGTTCTTCCTATATGCATGGTAGAGATATGCCTAGGAAAAATATTCATCATGTGCCTAGAAAGAATATTGTTCATGTTCCTAGGAAAGTTATGAATGGACCCTCTACAATTTATCATGCTTTAAATGCTTCCTTTGCTATTTGTAGAAAGGATAAGAAGATAGTTGCTAGGAAATTAGGGGCAAAATGCAAGGGTGATAAAACTTGCATTTGGGTCCCTAAGACAGTTGTAACTAACCTTGTAGGACCCAACAAGAGTTGGGTACCTAAGACCCAAGCCTAAATTTGCCTTGCAGGTTTATGCATCCGGGGGCTCAAGCTGGATTATCGACAGCGGATGCACAAACCATATGACGGGGGAGAAGAAGATGTTCACCTCCTACGTCAAAAATGAGGATTCCCATGATTCAATTATATTCGGTGATGGGAACCAAGGCAAGGTAAAAGGGTTAGGTAAAATTGCTATTTCATCTAAGCACTCTATTTCTAATGTGTTTTTAGTTGAGTCGCTTGGATATAATTTGTTATCTGTTAGTCAATTATGCAAAATGGGATATAATTGTCTATTTACAAATGTAGATGTGTCTGTCTTTAGAAGATGTGATGGTTCACTAGCTTTTAAGGGTGTACTAGACGGCAAACTTTATTTAGTTGATTTTGCAAAAGAGGAGGATAGTCTAGATGCATGCTTAATTGCTAAGACGAGCATGGGCTGGCTGTGGCATCGCCGCTTAGCACATGTGGGGATGAAGAACCTTCACAAGCTTCTAAAGGGAGAACACGTAATAGGTTTGACTAACGTGCAATTCGAAAAAGATAAACCTTGTGCAGCTTGTCAAGCAGGTAAACAAGTGGGAGGAGCACATCACAGCAAGAATGTGATGACCACTTCAAGACCTCTGGAGCTGCTGCATATGGACCTCTTCGGACCCGTCGCCTATCTGAGCATAGGAGGAAGTAAGTATGGTCTAGTTATTGTTGATGACTTTTCCCGCTTCACTTGGGTGTTCTTTTTGCAGGATAAGTCTGAAACCCAAGGGACCCTCAAGCGCTTCCTAAGGAGAGCTCAAAATGAGTTTGAGCTCAAGGTAAAGAAGATAAGAAGCGACAACGGGTCCGAATTCAAGAATCTTCAAGTGGAGGAGTTCCTTGAGGAGGAGGGGATCAAGCACGAGTTCTCCGCTCCCTACACACCTCAGCAAAATGGTGTGGTAGAGAGGAAGAACAGGACGCTCATTGATATGGCGAGGACTATGCTTGGAGAGTTCAAGGCCCCCGAGCGTTTTTGGTCGGAAGCCTTGAACACGGCTTGCCACGCCATCAACAGGGTCTACCTTCACCGCCTCCTCAAGAAGACTTCATACGAGCTGCTAACTGGTAACAAACCCAATGTATCTTATTTTCGTGTTTTTGGGAGCAAGTGTTATATTCTTGTGAAGAAAGGTAGAACCTCTAAATTTGCTCCCAAAGCTGTAGAAGGGTTTTTATTAGGTTATGATTCAAATACAAAGGCGTATAGGGTCTTCAACAAATCATCGGGTTTGGTTGAAGTCTCTAGCGACGTTGTATTTGATGAGACTAATGGCTCTCCAAGAGAGCAAGTTGTTGATCTTGATGATGTAGATGAAGAAGATGTTCCAACGGCAGCGATACGCACCATGGCGATTGGAGATGTGCGGCCTCAGGAACAATTGGAGCAAGATCAACTGTCTTCCTCAACTATGGTGCATCCCCCATCCCAAGATGACGAACAGGTACCTCAAGTGGAGGCGCATGATCAAGGGGGAGCACAGGATGATCAAGTTGAAGAGGAAGAAGCACCTCAGGCACCTCCAACCCAAGTTCGAGCGACGATCCAAAGGGATCATCCCGTCGACCAAATATTGGGTGATATTAGCAAGGGAGTAACTACTCGTTCAAGATTAGTTAATTTCTGTGAGCATTACTCCTTTGTCTCTTCTATTGAGCCTTTTAGGGTAGAAGAGGCCTTGCTAGATCCGGACTGGGTGTTGGCCATGCAGGAGGAACTCAACAACTTCAAGCGCAATGAAGTTTGGACACTGGTGCCTCGTCCCAAGCAAAATGTTGTGGGAACCAAGTGGGTGTTCCGCAACAAACAGGACGAGCACGGGGTGGTGACGAGGAACAAGGCTCGACTTGTGGCAAAAGGTTATGCCCAAGTCGCAGGTTTGGACTTTGAGGAGACTTTTGCTCCTGTGGCTAGGCTAGAATCAATTCGTATCTTGCTAGCATATGCCGCTCACCATTCTTTCAGGTTGTACCAAATGGATGTGAAGAGCGCTTTCCTCAACGGGCCGATCAAGGAGGAGGTGTACGTGGAGCAACCCCTGGCTTCGAGGATGAACGGTACCCCGACCATGTGTGTAAGCTCTCTAAGGCGCTCTATGGACTTAAGCAAGCCCCAAGAGCATGGTATGAATGCCTTAGAGACTTTTTAATTGCTAATGCTTTCAAGGTTGGGAAAGCCGATCCAACTCTTTTTACCAAGACTTGCGATGGTGATCTTTTTGTGTGCCAAATTTATGTCGATGACATAATATTTGGTTCTACTAATCAAAAGTCTTGTGAAGAGTTTAGCAGGGTTATGACGCAGAAATTCGAGATGTCGATGATGGGCGAGTTGAACTACTTCCTTGGGTTCCAAGTGAAGCAACTCAAGGACGGCACTTTCATCTCCCAAACGAAGTACACGTAAGACTTGCTAAAGCGGTTTGGGATGAAGGACGCCAAGCCCGCAAAGACGCCGATGGGAACTGACGGACACACCGATCTCAACAAAGGAGGTAAGTCCTTTGATCAAAAAGCATACCGGTCCATGATAGGTTCTTTGCTTTATTTATGTGCTAGTAGACCGGATATTATGCTTAGCGTATGCATGTGTGCTAGATTTCAATCCGATCCTAAGGAGTGTCACTTAGTGGCTGTGAAGCGAATTCTTCGATATTTAGTCGCTACGCCTTGCTTCGGGATCTGGTATCCAAAGGGGTCTAACTTTGACTTGATTGGGTACTCAGATTCCGACTATGCTGGATGTAAGGTCGATAGGAAGAGTACATCGGGGACGTGCCAATTCTTAGGAAGGTCTCTGGTGTCATGGAATTCTAAGAAACAAACTTCCGTTGCCCTATCCATCGCTGAGGCCGAGTATGTTGCCGTAGGACAGTGTTGCGCGCAACTACTTTGGATGAGGCAAACCCTCCGGGACTTTGGCTACAATCTGAGCAAAGTCCCACTCCTATCACTACAGGAAACGCCTAAATTTTCGTAGGCCGATATATTTTCGTCGGCCGACCCACGAAAATAGAAGGTTATTTTCGTCGGCCCTCGTGACCGACGAAAATGCGGCCTATTTTCGTGGGTCAGGCTGTATTTTCGTCGGCTTGCCGACGAAAATACGAAAGTTATTTTCGTCAGCCTCTAAACCGATGAAAATTTTCTGTATTTTCGTCGGTCTGCGCTCGGCCGACGAACATACGTCATTTATTTTCGTCGGCCCCAGCCCGGCCGATGAAAATAAACTTTTAACGGGCCACTATTTTCGTCGGCCTCAATGAGGCCGACGAAAATAGAGGCCGTTATCTTCCATCCCGGCCTTCTCTCTTGTCTCTCACGCGCCCTCTCTCTCGTCTCTCACGCATCCGCCGCCGCCGCCGCCGCAGCCGCGCCGTGCACCGCCGTCGCGCCGTGAGCCCGCCCGCAGCCGCGCAACCGCCGCCGCGCCGCGCGCACGCCCGTCGCGCCACAGCCGCCGCGGCCCGCCCGCCGCGCAACCGCCCGCAGTCGCGCGCTCGGCCACCGCCGCGATGTATGTTATGCTTGCTTGCTTTTTTTGAAAAAATGTTATGCTTGCTTGCACGCCATGGGATAATTTGTTTGTTGGATCAGGCAGCAACCAAACCACACACATTTAGTAAAATCAGTTTGCATAACAGCATGCTAGAATGGGAGTTCTTCCTGTTAGATTCTGTTACTTTCATTTGTTCAATTATGGCCATGCAATCTATCTTAGCACAACCAGATCGGTTGACCATGTTTAACAACACTCTCTTTCGAATAGACAAGCTGAGCCTCACGCCTGCCGAGCCTCACGCCCGCCCCGTTGAGCCCCACGCCGCTGCCCGCACGCCCGTCGTCCGAGGCACCCCGCCCGCTCCTCGCCGCGCCGTCGTCCCGCCTCTTCGCCATCAGGCAAGTATAATTGCCGAGGCTCCGAGGTCATTAATTTATATTAGTCATCTTGTCATGTTGTGATTAGTTTAACTGTTGATTGCTTTAATTCAAATTCATATTTGTCTCCGAGTTATGTTTTAATGTTTAGAGTTTAGTTTTAATCGTTAACCGTAGCGAACCGTATGCGTCACCCGTTCGGGAACGGCGAACGTCACATTGGCTTGTGAGGTTCGCCGTTCCGGAATTGTCCACGTATTTTGGACAGCCTGAGAGTGTAAGTTGATGCTTGTGATTTGTGACATGTGCCTTATGATTGACGCGGAATTTCGGTTGTGTAACCCAGTTGTTCTCCAACACACCATGTTCAGGCGTGTGCTTGGAGAGCAGCGAGGTTATGCTGCCGAAATTTCGCGGCAATCGTAGGATACATGTCACAAATCACAAGCATCGACCTACACTCTTGGGTGGGTTTAGGGCCTTTACCTAATAGGGAGTTCACCTAAGCCACGGACGATCGTTGATGTTCTTTGTGTTTTGTTTAGCCTTTGAAATGGACGGTGATCGGAGGGTGATGTATGACGGGTGGAGAAAGGATGGGGCACACTCGAATGAATGGATGGGTGTAACAAAGGCTTTTCTTGAGCACGCTTTCAAAGATGCAACTGGTCGTCTAGTGAAGTGTCCTTGCAATCGCTGCGAGAACAAGTGGCCTCAGAAGAAGGAAGAAATGGAGAAACACCTTTGCAAAAGTGGGTTTATGCCGAACTACCTTGTATGGTACCGGCATGGAGAGTCTATTAAACACGTTGACGCGGAGGTGGAACTTGATGACGATCATGATAGGATGGACGACATGTTGCATGATCTTGGTAGGGATGTTGAAATGAACGCTGAGGAGCCGGGGCAGCTTCCACGCGATGCTTAGGAATTCTTCAGGCTACTCGCCGCGGGGGAAGAGAGACTGCACGAGCACACTCAGATGTCAGTTCTTGGGACTCTCACAAGACTAATGGCGATAAAGTCGAAGCACAACATTTCAAACAGTGCTTACAACGACATCGTCCAACTGATGGGCGAGGTTCTCCCGGAGAATCATAAGTTGCCAAAGAATATGTACTTCGCAAAGAAGATGTTGGCTGGTCTTGGGATGACATATGTGAAGATCGACGTGTGTCCCAACAGTTGCATGCTATTCTTTGAGGAGGATGACAAGCTGGACCATTGTAAGCATTGTGAAGCTTCTAGATATGTCGAGGTGACAAATGATGAGGGTGAATTGGTAGTTACGAAGGTCGCAGCTAAGCAACTTCGTCGGTTGCCCATCATTCCTCGGCTTTCAAGGTTGTTCCTCAACAAGGAAATAGCTCTGCATATGACATGGCCAAAGAATGGTGTACGTCTCGTCACTGATCCAGACATAATGGTCCATCCGTCGGACGGTGATGCGTGGAAGGCAATTGACGAGTTTGATCCCGAATTTGCAAACGACCCTAGGAGTGTACGGCTTGGTCTATCGACGGACGGATTCACACCTTTCAATACCAGTGCAAGCCCTTACTCGTGTTGGCCTGTCTTCATTGTGCCATATAATCTTCCTCCTGAGTTGGTCAATAAAGAAGAGTTCATGTTCCTTGCACTAGTCATCCCAGGCCCCGAGCATCCAGGGCCAAAGCTGAATATGTTTGTTCGCCCTTTAATTGAAGAGCTAAAACAATTGTGGAGAGGTGTGAAGGCTTATGACAGCCATACTGAAAAGGAGTTTACCATGCGCGCTGCTTATTTGTGGTCAGTGCATGATCTGCTGGCGTATGGAGATTGGTCTGGATGGTGTGTTCATGGTCGGTTGTGCTGTCCCATATGTATGAATGATACAGATGCATTCAGATTGAAGCATGGTGGGAAAGTGTCATTCTTTGATGCTCATCGACGTTGGACTCCATTCAAGCATGATTTCAGGAATTCGCTTACTGCATTCAGAAGTGGAGCCAAAATCAGAAATGGGCCACCAAAGAGGCAAACTGCACCGCAGATAATGGCATGGCATGCTTGTCTGAAGCAAGGAGAAAATGATAGGTTTCAAGGCTACGGGGAGGACCACAACTGGACCCATATTTCATCAATATGGGAGCTTCCGTATGCAAAAGCCTTGATCATGCCGCACAACATAGACTTGATGCACCAAGAGCGTAATGTTGCTGAAAGCATCATAAGCACATGTTTCGATGTGACTGATAAAACGAAAGATAATATGAAGGCAAGAAAAGACATGGCTGAAATTTGTAAGAGACCGATGCTCGAGTTGAAAGTAAGCGATAAAGGGCATGAGAGTAGGCCGCGAGCTGATTACTGCCTCAAGCCAGATGAAAGGAAAGAAATATTTAAGTGGTTGAAGAATCTGAAATGTCCAGATCGATATGCGGCAAATCTGAAACGGGCAGTCAATCTGAAGACCGGTAAATTGATCGGTTTGAAAAGCCATGACTACCATATTATTATGGAGAGGCTGATGCCCGTGATGTTTCGAGGCTATTTTAAGGATGAGCTTTGGAGCATATTTGCAGAGCTGAGTTACTTCTATAGGGAAGTATGCGCAAAGACGGTATCGAAGAGGTTGATGCAGAAATTTGAGAAAGAAATTCCAATTCTTATTTGTAAATTTGAAAAGGTTTTCCCGCCAGGATTCTTCAATGTGATGCAACATCTAATTGTGCATTTGCCTTGGGAAGCTTTGGTAGGCGGACTAGTGCAATTCAGGTGGATGTATCCTATAGAAAGGGCGTTGAAAAAGCTCAGGGCGTCTGTTCGCAACAAGGCTAGAGTCGAAGGGTGTATTGCGGAGGCTTTTGCCCTTAAGGAGATATCTCAATTCTCAACCAGGTATTTCGCTCGATTGCACTGGTTTACTTGTTTTATTAATGTTTGTAGGTCATGGGAAGACTTGACTTGGGACGGTACAGGCAGACGTCCCAAGGTGAACGCGGTGTTGGGTAGCCTCTGTCGCTTCTACTACCCTGGCATGGTGGAGCACAATGGCGAGAGGTTCGCGGCTATGCAGTGGGCCGACTGGGGTCTGAAGGACTATGTCCAGCCAGGGGAAAGCAGTAGCGGAGGGGGAAGTTCAGAACAAAAACCAAGGACTTGTCAGGTGGCTGTGTGGGACGAGTTCTGGGTGAGTTTACTTTCGTATATAAGGAATTCACTGCATTATTGCTTCTCCTAATCTTACTTTAACTTAACTTCTCCATTGATATGTAGGGGAGGTTCCAATTGCCGGATGACATCGAGGCGGATCAGGCTCAGTGGGCACGTGTGAAGAGACACTTTCGGAAGTGCGCTGATAAGGTCATCAAGGATGCCATGTACAATGCTCGCATCACGGCCGTCAACTACTACTACAAGAAGATAAAGGGGCAGAAAATGAGCAAAGCATTAGGGGCCAATGAGATCTACCTCACAGAGGAGCAGTACTTGGAGAGCGTTGTGGATTGGCTGGCGAAGGACATGGAAGCCTGGAGGTGGTTGGCTAAGAGATGGGCGTCGCCTGAGTGGATTGCAGAGTCCAACAAGCACCGTGCCAACCGTGGCACTGAAGGACCGGGGCATAGGTACGGCGCCGATGGACACCTTGGTACCGCACGCCGCATGGTAAGTGTATAAATCAAACTTGTATGTTACATCTATTACAATTCTATGGTTTAACTCTTCTTTTTCATGCAGGAAGCTGAAAGTGGAGTTGCTCCAAGTTTTATGGAGGTTTACGTCCGTGGTCACCGTGGGCCTGATCCAGCGAACCCTGATGAGCTATGCAGCGAGGCGGCAAGGGAGAAAATGGTAAACAAGTTTGTATTTACGAATTAAATTGCATGATTTGTGTCTAACTCCAACTCTAACTTTCTTTGCAGAATGCATATGGGGAGGAAATGACTCAACGCCATGGGCCTGATTTCGACTGGATGCATTCAGACTTAGATGCCTCGGCGTTGTACCACAGTGGTGGGGGTAGAAAGCATGGCAGGTGAGGTGGTTGTCTTTGATTCGACAATTTCATTAACAAGAATGTGTCCACTTAATGGCTCAACTATGTGTATCATGCAGGTTTGCCTTTGGCACCGGCGTTGTGGAGTACAACAGGACCATAGGTCAAGGGAAGGCATCGTCTTCGGCAGGGAGTTCTCGCTCCAAGTCTGCTCGAGAGGCTCAGCTGGAGGAGGAGACTCGGGCAGCACAGGAGCAGGCTCGACTCGCACAGGAGCAGGCTCGAGCAGCGCAGGAGCAGGTCGGACAGCTGACGCAGTATATGACTTCTTATTTTCAGGTAATTCGTCTATCTCATCACGTGTCATTGAATTCAAAGTATAGTGTTGCGATTCTAACGTTTCATCCATTTGCAGGAAATGACTACTCGACTCGGCCCTGATATGAACTTGCCCGCTTTTCGCCCTCCCCAGGTAACACTATCTGAACACTTCAATTCCATAGCAACTCTTTTTTTATTATCAAAAATGGATCGCAGGCACAAGGATGGGGACAATGGCCAGGACAAGCTCCAGCGTCGCAGCCACAGTGGACCGGTGTTGGGTGGACGCAGGCACCTCCAGGCACTTGGACGCCTCCACCACCCCAAGGATCGCAGCCATTTCAAGCGTGGATGGCACCGCCACCGACGGGGTGGGTGCCACCACCTCAGGGGTGGCCAGCACAACAGTACCCGTGGATGCATGCACAGCCTCCTTATCACCATGGATCACAGGTGACGTTCCATGTTTAGTTTTATGCAAATAGTGACCAAACATAGCCAGTATAGGTATAGGGATAGCAAAACACAGCCTTATTTGAATGATTGATGAATTGCAGGGTTCAGCGTCACATGCTCAGGAGGGTGCTGTCAACGTCCACGACTTCCTCGTCCATGGTTCTGGAGGGAGTGGCCACCTTCCTGGTGGTGGAGGAGGGAGTGGCCAAAACTCCCACAGCCCGCAGTGAGTTTGTCCAGGCATTTGGATGCATGCACATCCTTATTAGTGAGTAGTGAGTTTGTTTGAAACTATGGACTTATGGTATTGAAACTATGTATGGACTATGGACTTATGGACTATGGACTATTTATGTATATGTGAATGTGTTTTGTGATATGTATATGTGAATGTGTTTTGTGATATGTATATGTGAATGTGTTTTGTGAATTATGTATTTTGATTGTGAATCTGTATATATGTGAATTGTGATATTGTGTATTTTGCTGTGAATTATTAATAGGTGCAGAAAAATCTGTTTTGGGGGGGGAACCATCAATTTTCGTCGGCCTCGGTGGTGGCCGACGAAAATATCCTGGGAACATATTTTCGTCGGCCATCAGTGGGCCGACGAAAATATCGGGCATGTATTTTCGTCGGCCCCACCTGGCCGACGAAAATATGCCTGGCGTATTTTCGTCGGCTTTCAAGGCCGACGAAAATAGTCAGTCGACCAATTATTTTCGTCGGCCTTGGGAAAGCCGACGAAAATAGATATTTTTCGTCGGTACCGACGGAAATAGGTGCCTATTTTCGTCGAACTTATTTTCGGCGGCTATTTTCGTCGGTCTGCCGACGAAAATAGTCTATTTTCGTCGGTTTAGGCTTATTTTCATGGGCTTTTGGCCCACGAAAATTTAGGTGTTTCCTGTAGTGTATGTGACAATGAGAGTGCTATCCGAATAGCGGAAAATCCTGTTGAGCACAGCCGCACAAAGCACATTGACATCCGGCATCACTTTTTGAGAGACCACCAGCAAAAGGGAGATATCGAAGTATTTCATGTTAGCACCGAGAACCAGCTAGCCGATATCTTCACTAAGCCGTTAGATGAAAAGACCTTTTGCAGGCTGCGTAGTGAGCTAAATGTCCTAGATTCGTGGAACTTAGATTGATTTATAGCATACATGTGTTTATGCCTTTGATCATGTTCCTTATGCATTTTGTTGTTTACTATGGTGCTCAAGTTGTACAAACACTTCCCGGACCTCACAAGTCCTTGTGCAAGTGATGCACATATTTAGGGGAGTTGTGTTACAACTTGACCCTTTGAGACTAACCATATGCTTGAGTTTGCTTGTTTTAGTCTCAAAGGAGGTTTGAAAGGGAAAAGGTGGACTTGGACCATGAAAGACTTCCACTGCACTCCGATGAGAGGGTAACTTATTCCAAGTTCATCTCATGTACTCTTATTGCCTTTGTGTTCTTATTTGAAGATTTTGGTGAGGCAATGGGGTTTAAGGGCCAAGATTGATCCCGTTTTGGTGCTTGATGCCAAAGGGGGAGAAAATAAAGGCCAAAGCAATAGATGGATCAGCTACCACTTGAGAAATTCAGCTACCACTTGAGAATTTTTGAAAATTAGTAGATTAGAGCTTTTGGTTTGTCAAAACTCTTTTATTTGTCTCTTATGTCCAAAGTTGGCCTCTTGTGGGGAGAAGTGTTGATTATGGGAAAAAGGGGGAGTTTTTGAAAACCTTGATCAAATTTCGTTGGAATACCTCTCTTTTTGTCTCTACAAGTGGATTTGACTTAGAGATAGGAATTTGAGTTTGATTTGCAAAAACAAACCAAGTGGTGGCAAAGAATGATCCATATATGTCAAAATTGAATCAAAACAATTTTGGGTTCTTATTGGAATTGATTTTGTACTTGTTCTACTTGCTTTATGTTGTGTTGGCATAAATCACCAAAAAGGGGGAGATTGAAAGGGAAATGTGCCCTTGGGCCATTTCTAAGTATTTTGGTGATTTAGTGTCCAACACAAGTGCCTAAGTGTAAAAAGGTGGACAAAGTACAAATCAAGGATAAAGGTATGTTTCTCAGACTTAGTACATTGTTTTATGGACTAATGTATTGTGTCTAAGTGCTGGAAACAGGAAAAATCCAATTGAAAATGCCTTGGCTCGAGCAGCCAAGACATTGCTGAGTCTGGGAACACCGGACTGTCCGGTGGTGCACCGGACAGTGTCCGGTGCGCCAGGCTGGCTCGAGCGAAGTGGCCGCTCTCGGGAATTCACCGGCGACGTACGGCTATAATTCACCGGACTGTCCGGTGTGCACCGGATTGTCCGGTGAGCCAACGGTCGGTCGGGCCAACGGTCGGCCGCGCAATCTGCGCGGGACACGTGGCCGAGCCAACGGCTAGAAGGGGGCACCGGACTGTCCGGTGTGCACCGGACATGTCCGGTGCGCCAACGGCTCTCAGGCTGCCAACGGTCGACTGCGCCATTTTTGGAAGGAAATCGGGCACCGGACTGTGTCCGGTGTGCACCGGACTGTCCGGTGCGCCAGTCGACAGAAGGCAAGATCAGCCTTCCTAGAATGCTCTCAACGGCTCCTAGCTGCCTTGGGGCTATAAAAGGGACCCCTAGGCGCATGGAGGAGAATACCAAGCATCCCTACAACATTCCTAAGCACTAAGACATCGATTCCGCGCCTTTGATTCTTTGCGATAGCGATTAGAGCTCTAGTTGAGTGGTGAACTCATTGAGTTGTGTTGTGAGCTCTCAATGCGACTTGTGTGCGTGGTGTTGCTGTGATTTCTTGTCTTGAGTGCGTTGCTAATCCCTCCCTTGCTCCGTGCTTCTTTGTGAACTTTCAGTGTAAGGGCGAGAGGCTCCAATTTGTGGAGATTCCTCGCAAACGGGATTGAGTAAAGCAAACAAAACACCGTGGTATTCAAGTGGGTCTTTGGACCGCTTGAGAGGGGTTGATTGCAACCCTCGTCCGTTGGGACGCCACAACGTGGAGTAGGCAAGCGTTGGTCTTGGCCGAACCACGGGATAACCACCGTGCCATCTCTGTGATTGATCCTTGTTGGTTATTGTGTTTTGTTGAGGATTCCTCTTTAGCCACTTGGCAATTATTGTGCTAACGATTAACCAAGTTTGTGGCTTAAGTTTTCAAGTTTCACAGGATCACCTATTCACCCCCCCTCTAGGTGCTCTCACAAGGGTTCAGTCATTACCTTCATAATCTCTTCTACTTCAACAGCAGAAGGCGTTGCAGGAGTATCTTCTTCTTGAACCAACGTTCTTGGTTCTGGAGATGCAGTTTTCCTCTTTCCTGCAGTGGCCACCTTCGGCTCAGGATTCAACTCTTCAGGGCTAAGTTTTTAAGAATCTCCCCTTTTCTTTTTGATTACCTTGGCGACCTCTTCGTCAGCAGCGCTGGAAATTCTTTTTCACTTTGGGCCTCTAGCATCTCCGCCCAGGCGATCATAATCAGCATATTCAAAACCTATGGCATCAAGCACCCTATTCAGCCTTCGCTTCGGCCGAGTGCCGAAGGCTGCTTCATCAGCTGGTCCTCTTTTTTGGAGTAATTTCCAAGGATTTCATTACTCATTACTTCAATTGTATCGAGCCATTCTTGACAGGGTGCTTTAAAATATTTGTTAAACTTATAATAATAGGGTAGTCGGACAAGCTCCCCTTCTTTCTTTTCTCCTTTAAGCTTCGGCATAGTCCACTCCTTCATAGTCGGAAATACTCTGAAAGCCAGAAATTCCTGCACTAAATCTCTAGTGCCAACGTGTTCTGCAATAATTTTGAATTCAGCCAGTGCGGCCCAAGTTGGACCTTCAGTTGTCATTCTGCAACGAGTTCTTGTTTCTCTGAAGATCAGTTCAAGAGGGCTCTGTACTAGCTTCTCTCTGTCTTCGTTAACTTTGACATAAAACCATTCTGACTTCCAGCCTGCCGGCCATTTGCTTCGGTAGCTAATCACAGGAAATTTTGTGGTCTTCTGATAGGCAAAATTGTAACAACCAAAATTTTCGTGCAACCCATCCTTTCTGGCCTTAGTCTGGTAATGCAGCTCATGTACTCGACAGAAGCTGTCGGCAAACGGCTCCACCGCCTGGCTCCGGAGAGCCCAGATATAAACGCTAAGCCTGACAATGGCGTTAGGAGTCAGTTGGTGAAAATAGATCCCAAACTTTTGCAGCACATCAGAAATCATTCTATTCAGAGGAAATCTCAACCCAGCCTTTAAAAAACTCTTGAAAGTAACTATTTCATCCTTTTTCTGGCTTCGGGGTAGTCTCCTCTCCCCCGAAGCGAACTAGATTCTTCTCATTTTCTCTGAAATAGCCCGACTTCACCATTTTGGAGAAATCAGCCTCGGAGATAGTCGACTTCCCGAAGTCCAAATGGCTAGGCTTGCTCGGTACTGCGATATGGTAATCATCGTCAGAATCAGCTTCCTCAATATCTCCTCGTTCTGCTTCGGCAGCAGCTTGTTCTGTTTCGGCAGCAGCCTGTTCTGTTTCGGCAGTAGGGATTCTTTCCGAGGTCACCAATCCGGATCGCTGCATTGCTTCGGAGATAGGAACAGTCTCTGCACCTTCGACTTCGTCTCCCTCACGCTCAACTCTAGCAGTAGAGCGCAATCTGGCCATTCAATTTTGAATTTCTTGAAAGATTTCTCGGGAACTAAATAACCTCTTCTCCCGAAGCTTTTCTTCTGACGAAGTAGACACCAAATTGGAGCTTCGTCTGAATCCGAGAGTCGAGCTTCGGCTATGGTTAAAATTTTTGGCAGCAAAACAGTGCAATAGCAATGAATGCTGTGGTAACTTCACACCTAGCTACCTGTCTGTTTATATAGTGCTGCAGGTAAGAAGGTGAATCGTCAGGATTTTAACACCAGGCAAACAGCTGCTCGCACCCGCTGCGCGGTGGGCCGCAAAGACCAAAATAGTGAACCTGCATGGTGGGACCGCTACGCGCTCGGAAACTGTATCGTTTCTCGACAACGAGCTCCGGGAAGGTGTTTTTCGGACCTTCGGCTTCCTGAAGCCTAGGAGACTTTTTTCACGGATCAAGCTCGTTACGAAAAACAATCTAGCACCGCGAAGGGGCTACTGTTGGGACCATGCTTCGTCGCCGAAGGTCCTGCAGGAAGAAACAGTTTCGGTTGAAGCTGTCTGTACGTAATGCCGAAGGGTGCCGTTCATGAAGCTTCAGAATTAGAAACCGACTTAAAGATAGAATGACCTTTTAGTCCATAAGAGTTTGAGTCGATGTTGTAAACTTTTATGAGGGGTATGATTGTAATTGTTCACAGGCTGTGTCCTGTGCCTATAAATAGTGAACAGTATTCCTTTACTGTTCACGCATTCCTGTAATTGCAATCGCATCACCCGGAAATTACCATTTGTCAAGGCAGAGGTATAATTGTATTTAAATTTTATGTTTAAACATTTAAGATTTATATAGCATAATAAATGATGTCATTTATTTCCAATTTAACTATCTTTAATGCTTTATGTCCTGTGTTATTCCGCATTACCTTCGAGAATTAAATTACGAAGGTGATACTTTCGTAATTTTGTTATTATAACCTTCGTCCGAAGTTCATCGAATCCTTGGGGAAATAATGCTTCAGCGGACGAAGGACATCGATATTTAACATTTTATGTTGCCTTGTTCTTAATTCATAGTATTTGAGAGCAAGTCCCCAACATTGTCGCTTTGATTTTGTGTCTTGTGTGTGTTGCTCATCCCTCCCTTACTCCGTGCTTCTTTGTGAACATCAAAGTGTAAGGGCGAGAGACTCCAAGTTGTGGAGATTCCTCGCGAGCGGGATAAAGTAAGCAAAGCAAAACACCGTGGTATTCAAGTGGGTCTTTGGACTGCTTGAGAGGGGTTGATTGCAACCCTCGTCCGTTGGGACGCCACAACGTGGAATAGGCAAGTTTTGTACTTGGCCGAACCACGGGATAAACCACTGTGTCTCTCTGTGTTGATATCCTTGTGGTTATTGTGTTTTGCTAAGACTCCTCTCTAGCCACTTGGCATTATTGTGCTAACGCTTAATCAAGTTTTGTGGCTTTAAGTTTTCAAGTTTTACAGGATCACCTATTCACCCCCCCTCTAGGTGCTCTCAATCGGTATCGGAGCCGTTCTCTTCAAGAAAGGGACTAACCGCCCGAAGAGATGGATCCTAAGGGCAAGGGGATTGTGATCAATGATAAGGAGAAGGAGTCCTTCATCAACGAGCCGAAGGATGACAAGCCTACCGACTCGGGCTCGGGCCACAAACGTAAAGATGGGAAGAAGAAGATAAGGTGCATCAAGGAAATCGTCTACTACGACGACAGCAACTACGAGAAAAAGAAGACGGATAACTCAAACTTCTCTTTCGATTATTCTGTATTCCGCATAGTTCAAATGCACATTTGCTTTCCATCCCTCTTGGCAAACCTCCACACTTTGATGGGGAGGACTACGGATTTTGGAGTCACAAAATGCGTAGTCACTTGTTCTCTCTCCATCCAAGCATATGGGAGATTGTTGAGAGTGGAATGAAATTTGATAGTACTGATAGTCCTATGTTTATAAATGAACAAATCCATAAAAATGCACAAGCTACTACTGTCCTTTTAGCATCTTTGTGCAGGGAAGAGTACAATAAGGTGAGCGGCTTGGACAATGCCAAGCAGATCTGGGACACCCTCAGGATCTCACATGAGGGGAACGACGTCACCATGCTCACCAAGATGGAGTTGGTGGAGGGCGAGCTTGGGAGATTTGCAATGATAAGGGGAGAGGAGCCAACCCAAACATACAACCGGCTCAAGACCCTCATCAACAAAATAAGGAGCTACGGAAGCACACGATGCACGGACCACAACGTCGTTCGCCTAATGCTAAGGTCTTTTACTGTCCTTGATCCACATCTTGTGAACAATATTCGTGAAAATCCTAGGTACACCAAGATGTCACCCGAAGTACTTGGGAAGTTTGTGAGCGGGAGAATGATGATCAAGGAGGCGAGATACGTGAACGACGCGTTGAACGGTCCAATCCATGAGCCTCAACCCATTGCTCTCAAGGCAATGAGAAGCAAGGAGGCGCTACCTAGCAAGGTGGCGCAAGTTGAGGCGGCCGGGCTCAATGATGAAGAGATGGCCCTCATCATCAAGCGCTTCAAGGCGGCGCTAAAGGGATGCAAGGGGCAGCCTAACAAAAACAAGACAAAGGGGAAGCGCTCATGCTTCAAATGTGGTAAGGTTGGTCATTTTTTCGCTAACTGTCCCGATAATGATAGTGACCAGGAACAAGGGAACAAGAGGGAAAAGAAGAAAGCTTACAAGAAGGCTAAGGGCGAGGCACACCTTGGCAAGGAGTGGGACTCGGATTGTTCGTCGTCCGACTCCGACAACGAAGGACTCGCCGCCACCGCCTTCAACAAATCGGCTCTCTTCCCCAACGAGCGTCACACATGCCTCATGGCGAAGGAGAAGAAGGTATGTGCTCGGAATACTACTTATGCTTCTTCAAGTGAGGATGAGTCTAGTGATGATGATGAAATAGATTATTCATGTTTATTCAAGGGCCTAGATAGAACCAAGGTTGATAAAATTAATGAATTAATTGATGCCTTGTGTAACACCCCTGGTGTTACTGTAACTAAAATTTGAGCATGGCAACATAAGCATTGACATTGCATATGTTTGATACACCTAGAGTGCATTCACTAGGTAAAAATTTCAAACAAGTGTATTGTTTTTGGTGTTTTACAAATAGGACCCTGGATAGGGAACCTAACCCTAAATCAGGCTCAAAGGGGCAAAACTTAACCCAAATGAAGAAAACCTAAGGGCTTTAGGGGAAGAGTCATAAAATGTCCCCAAAAACAAGTTGAATCACATTTATACCCCTGGGATACCAAAAATCTAAATTAGAACCCTGGAAAACCCTAAATCCCAACCCTAGGGACCTATGTGCAAAATTAGTCCACTTTTGGACTAAAGTGCAAAAACCAAGTCAAATAAGTATCTTAAGTCATTTGGGACACTCATGTGTGAAATTGCAAGCCAAACCCTAAGTTTTGGACTAATTTGCAAAAATCACCCCTTAAGCTCTATTGAGCCTAAGTCTGAAATCAGTGTGTTTCCTTTAACTTTGAACCTTTGTAACCTTCAAACTATAGGGTTTTTGCCCTAGGTCACCACATCAAGATTGTAGCCCAATTATAGGAGAACAACTTTGCTTAAGAGTGTAAGCATTGTTGTTAAGAAAATATTGGAGATAAGCAGGCCTGAAGTCAAGCTGTCAGGCTGATTCAGTCTGAATTTCAGATAGGCAGTGACTTGGACCCAAGTTTGAGAGCCAGTTTGACCTTGATCCAGTGCTCAAATAAGTGTAATCCCTATAGTCGATTTGTAGCTGGTAAGTAGCACTACAACTTTGATGCAGAGGCTTGGGTGAGTTGCCAAGTGAAATTTGGAGAAAATCGACCCTCAACTCTAGATGTCAGGTGCTCTGTTGGGAGTTCACCATGGTACAGTAGCAAAGGGGATCAGATCGCCAGTGCAACGGTTCCCACCGCCGGTGACCCCCCCCCCTCACCGTGATTCGCGTCGTCGGCGTCAGGATTCACGCTTGGGTAAGTTGATAACGTCGCGGGGTCAAAAGATCGTCACCGCCAGTGACCTGGAAGCCACTCCGGCTAGCCGTAGTTCATCTCCCCTGGCTCACCGCCCGCGGGTAAAGTGCTCACCGTCGTCGTGCCATCGCCGTTGGCCACCGCGTGTCCTAACCGCGCCATCGCATCGCCGTGACACCCTCTAAACTCCCCGTCGACCATCGGAGTTACTGCCACGGCGGTGAACACGTGTTCACTGCACCACCGTTCTTCCTCACTTCCGACCGCCGTGTGTCTCGTCCAAAATTTGCGGCCACCGCCTGTCCTCCCTATAAATTGAGCCCGTGACTAGCTCCGCAAGGTCGTCAGCTAACCAGCCACCACTAATCAGCCACAATCATTCACCAGAGCTCGAGAATTTCCAATTCTCCCCAAATCGGGTTTCCGCCACCGTAGAATCAAGCTCACCGCGGCCAGCCCTATCTAGGTCAGTTCATCCCTCCTTCTCTTTTGTTCGAGCACTCTTGTCGCTCTGTGATGTTGGTCGAACTGCCAATTGGTACGGAATAGCTCTAGATCACCGGGAACGCATTCATCTGTCCGCCACCTATTCGGTTCACGCGGACAGAGCTTAATAGGTCGCCACTCGTGTAATTGGGTTGGGGGAAATACTCGGGGTAGATCCAATTTGGTGTCTGTTGCTCGGAGAACCCAGCCGTTGCCCCAATCGGCCGGTACAGGTGCTCGCCGGAGTGCTCCCCGCGCTGCCGTCGTCATGGACTTGGCGTGCAAAGAATTAGAAATCAAGGGGGCTCGGTGTAAAGCGTCAGCGACTCAGGGAATAGTGCTTCGGATCTACTTCGGGTTGTTCTAAAACGTAAGGGCCTTTCTGCAAAGTCACCAGCGTGGCCGCGCGCGGGCGCGCTTCTGCCTGGGACTGGGCCGACTGGGCTAGATCCAGCCCAACACTATTCACCCTTTTCTCCTTTTCTTTTTCAGAATAACTTTCGAAATATATAGAAAAATGTAGAAAAATGGTAAAATGGTGAAACCAATTTTCCTAGGTTTCTTATTTTCCCTAGAATTCAATAAAAATAGTTTTATGATTTTTAGAGAAAATAAGGAATTTTAAGGCATTTAAAGTAGTTTAAGGTAATGGTTCTGGATTTTTAGAAAATAAATAGTAATTCCAAAAATGTCCAAACTTTTTATATGAGTCTTATACATTATTTAGAAGCCTTGGGTAGAATTTGGGTTGATTTGGACCTTGTTTGATAACTAGAACCCAAAACCCCCACCCCTGCTCTATGAACTCCTTTGCTGACTCTGGAAACCCTAAGTTCTCGGAGTTCCGTGAAGGAAAGTTGTATTCAAGACTTTAGATAATAAGTTTCTATTATCTTTGCACTCTCATGAGCATTACATGGCATTCATTCTTATATATGTATATATATGGTTATGTTAGAACACGAAGAAGAAGTGGAAGTCACTGAAGAGAAGACACCACCACCCTCGGATTCTCAGGCAGGCAACTGCTTCTACTTTGATATTTGTGGATCCGAGCCAGACTCACCTGTGAACGAAGGCAAGCCCCGGTGCATGCAACCCCTTCCTTGAGTTTTTAAATACTTTTCGCACACTTTAAGTCTAGTGAAATATGCATTAGGTTATCGGAGTTGCTTGAAACCCTTTGATGCATTGCCTTCTTTGATATCCATACCTTTATAGATACTTCTGATGAAGTATCAGAAATATGATTTACAAAAATGCTTAGCCCTGCTTAGATCTTGTGGATAGAGGTTGTCCTTAGCCTAGCTCGAGAAAGGATGACTTCTACCCGCAAGAATATTTTCTTTTGGAGCAATGGTGGGATCTTACTGCAAAGTTCCCTGTGATGCTCTTTTCATCCTAAGGAACAGAAACCATCCTAAGGATGGAAGTACTTAAATCGAGACTTGGGTTAGGAACAGGTGATGTTCTACCCAGGTTGATTAAGGATTGAATGCGTATGTAGGCGTGCTGATCGAGGACCCTTTAACTGGTCACATGCCTCGTCATGGGTAAGCCTTGCCTCGGGCAGACTAAGGCCAGAATAAGATAACACGAAATGGGCATGGAGCGGTGGCGAGAGTAGCGTGTACCCACTGTGGCAAGAGGCTGGACGGTGGTGTATCTGTGCTCTCGGTTTGCGTGAACCTGATCTGGTCTTAAGAACCCCGGTGGCGGGTTGACATATGCAAGGGTTAAGTGCTACATATGTCGTGTGATTGGAGATCCTCAGCTGAGTATAATCGATTCGGATCGCCGTACCTGGTCACTTCCCTACAACCTAAGTCAGGATGTGAACATTATGGATAAAAATGATGTTGTATTGATGAGATGATGAAATTAGACTAGAGGCAAACAGAGTCTATTAATACTTAATTCGGCGTTAAAATGTTGAAAGTAAGGACTCACTTTAGTAAGCTATTTCTGCAACAGTATCTAAGTTGATTTTTTGCTAAAGCCTCTCCTTGATTCCTATTTATCCAGCATACCCTTGAGAGTCTTTTCCTTAGTCGGGTAAGACTTGCTGAGTAATTCCATACTCAGGGTTTATCCCTCCGTTGTTTTTAGGTGAGGAAGTGACAAACCTTTGTTGCTTTTGCTCCAAGGTGGTTCCTAATGAAGATAAGCAAGAGTGAAGTGCGGGAGGAAAGGATCCTCCATTAGGACTTTTTGTGTGATAACTGTCGGGAGGAGTTTTTGCCTCCCTTGGTATGTGTAATAATATTATTCTGCACTTGTTATATAGTTCTGGTCTGTAATAAACAACTTGATATTACTTTTAATAAATGTAAGTTCATTTAATCGCTTCTGCATATCTATATCTCCGATGTTCTGTAATGTCTGCAAGACGGGTGAAACGTTCCTGGTAAGGTAAGAAGAAGATACCGAACTTGTCGAGTAATCCAGGAACATCTATAGGGTTGTCTGATGTCTGTTGGACAAAGACCACTGTAGGTGGGCCTAGTTACTTGGGAGGTTCCGTCACACCTTGAATGATAAGAATAGGTTATTAGAAAAGCAAGAGGATCTTTTGTATGAAGAACATGATAAGTTTGTAGAGGCACAAAAATCCCTTGCTTTAGAAATTAAAAGGAATGAAATGCTTTCTAGCGAATTGTCTACATGCCATGACTCTATTTCTAGCTTAGAGAGCATAAATGATGATTTGAATGCTAAGTTAGAAATAGCAAATAAATCAACATCTTGTGTAGAACATGTTACAATTTGTAATAGGTGTAAAGATTTTGATGTTGATGCTTGTAGTGAACACCTAGTTTCAATTTCTAAATTGAATGATGAATTGGCTAGTCTTAATGCCCAACTTAAGACTAGCAAGAGTGAAATTGATAAAATAAAATTTGCAAGGGATGCCTACACGATTGGTAGACACCCCTCAATTAAGGATGGTCTTGGCTTCAAGAGGGAAGTCAAGAACTTAACAAGCCATAAGGCTTCCATCTCCACCAAGGAAAAGGGAAGGCCCCTATGGATAATAGTGCTCAAAAGAACCATGCTTTCATGTATCATGATAGGAGACAATCTAGGAATGTTAATAGAAGTTATGATGCTTTTAATTCTCATGCTATGATTGCTTCTAGTTCTTCCTATATGCATGGTAGAGATATGCCTAGGAAAAATATTCATCATGTGCCTAGAAAGAATATTGTTCATGTTCCTAGGAAAGTAATTAATGAACCTTCTACAATTTTTCATACTTGCAATGCTTCCTTTGCTATTTGTAGAAAGGATAAGAAGGTAATTGCTAGGAAGTTAGGGGCAAGATGCAAGGGAGATAAAACTTGCATTTGGGTCCCTAAGACCATTGTGACTAACCTTGTAGGATCCAACAAGAGTTGGGTACCTAAAACCCAAGCCTAAATTTGCCTTGCAGGTTTATGCATCCGGGGGTTCAAGCTGGATTATCGACAGCGGATGCACAAACCACATGACGGGGGAGAAGAAGATGTTCACCTCCTACGTCAAGAACAAGGATTCCCAATATTCAATCATATTCGGTGATGGGAACCAAGGCAAGGTGAAAGGGTTAGGGAAGATTGCTATTTCATCCGAGCACTTTATTTCTAATGTGTTTTTAGTTGAGTGACTTGGATATAATTTGTTATCCGTTAGTCAATTATGCAATATGGGATATAATTGTTTATTCACAAATGTAGATGTGTCTGTCTTTAGAAGGTGTGATGGTTCACTAGCTTTTAAGGGTGTACTAGACGACAAACTTTATTTAGTTGATTTTGCAAAAGAGGAGGCCGGTCTAGATGCATGCTTAATTGCTAAGACTTGCATGGGTTAGCTGTGGCATCGCCGTTTAGCACATGTGGGAATGAAGAACCTTCACAAGCTTCTAAAGGGAGAACACGTGATAGGTCTAACTAACGTGCATTTCGAAAAAGATAGACCTTGTGCAGCTTGTCAAGCAGGAAAACAGGTGGGAAGCTCTCATCATACCAAAAATGTGATGACCACATCAAGACCGTTGGAGATGCTTCATATGGACCTCTTCGGACCCGTCGCCTATCTAAGCATAGGAGGAAGTAAGTATGGTCTTGTTATAGTTGATGATTTTTCCCGCTTCACTTGGGTATTCTTTTTGCAGGATAAATCTTAAACCCAAGGGACCCTCAAGCGCTTCCTAAGGAGAGCTCAAAATGAGTTTGAGCTCAAGGTGAAGAAGATAAGGAGCGACAACGGGTCCGAATTCAAGAACCTTCAAGTGGAGGAGTACCTTGAGGAGGAAGGGATCAAGCACGAGTTCTCCGCTCCCTACACACCAAAGCAAAATGGTGTGGTAGAGAGGAAGAATAGGACGCTCATCGATATGGCGAGGACAATGCTTGGAGAGTTCAAGACGCCCGAGTGCTTTTGGTCAGAAGCCGTGAACACGTCTTGTCACGCCATCAACCGGGTGTATCTTCATCGCCTCCTCAAGAAGACTTCGTATGAGCTTCTAACCGGTAACAAACCCAATGTATCTTACTTTCGTGTATTTGGGAGCAAATGTTACATTCTAGTGAAGAAAGGTAGAAATTCTAAGTTTGCTCCCAAAGCTGTAGAAGGGTTTTTGTTAGGTTATGACTCAAATACAAAGGCGTATAGGGTCTTCAACAAATCATCGGGTTTGGTTGAAGTCTCTAGCGACGTTGTATTTGATGAGACTAATGGCTCTCCAAGAGAGCAAGTTGTTGATCTTGATGATGTAGATGAAGAAGACATTCCAACGGCCATGATTTGCACCATGGCGATTGGAGATGTGCGGCCACAGGAACAGAAGGAGCAAGATCAACCTTCTTCCTCAACAATGGTGCAACCCCAAACTCAAGACGATGAACAGGTTCATCAAAAGGAGGCGTGTGATCAAGGGGGAGCACAAGATGATCATGTGATGGAGGAAGAAGCACAACCGGCACCTCCAACCCATGTTCCAGCGACGATTCAAAGGAACCATCCCGTCGACCAAATTTTGGGTGACATTAGCAAGGGAGTAACTACTCGTTCTAGATTAGTTAATTTTTGTGAGCATTACTCCTTTGTCTCTTCTATTGAGCCTTTCAGGGTAGAAGAGGCCTTGCTAGATCCGGACTGGGTGTTGGCCATGCAGGAGGAGCTCAATAATTTCAAGACAAATGAAGTTTGGACACTGGTGCCTCGTCCCAAGCAAAATGTTGTGGGAACCAAGTGGGTGTTCCGCAACAAACAAGATGAGCACAGGGTGGTGACAAGGAACAAGGCTCGACTTGTGGCAAAAGGTTATGCCCAAGTCGCAGGTTTGGACTTTGAGGAGACTTTTGCTCCTGTGGCTAGGCTAGAGTCCATTCGTATTTTGCTAGCATATGCCGCTCATCATTCTTTCAGGTTGTTTCAAATGGATGTGAAGAGCGCTTTCCTCAACGGGCCAATCAAGGAGGAGGTGTACTTGGAGCAACCCCTGGCTTCGAGGATGAACGGTACCCCGACCACGTATGTAAGCTCTCTAAGGCGCTCTATGGACTTAAGCAAGCCCCAAGAGCATGGTATGAATGCCTTAGAGACTTTTTAATTGCTAATGCTTTCAAGGTTGGGAAAGTCGATCCAACTCTTTTCACTAAGACTTGCGATGGTGATCTTTTTGTGTGCCAAATTTATGTCGATGACATAATATTTGGTTCTACTAACCAAAAGTCTTGTGAAGAGTTTAGCAGGGTGATGACTCAGAAGTTCGAGATGTCGATGATGGGCGAGTTGAACTACTTCCTTGGGTTCCAAGTGAAGCAACTCAAGGATGGCACCTTCATCTCCCAAATGAAGTACACGCAAGACTTGCTAAAGCGGTTTGGGATGAAGGACGCCAAGCCCGCAAAGACTCTGATGGGAACCGACGGACACACCGACCTCAACAAAGGAGGTAAGTCCGTTGATCAAAAGGCATACCGGTCTATGATAGGGTCTTTACTTTATTTATGTGCTAGTAGACCGGATATTATGCTTAGTGTATGCATGTGTGCCAGATTTCAATCCGATCTAAGGAAGTGTCACTTAGTGGCCGTGAAGCGAATTCTTAGATATTTAGTCGCTACGCCCTGCTTCGGGATCTGGTATCCAAAGGGGTCTACCTTTGATTTGATTGGATATTCAGATTCCGACTATGCTGGATGTAAGGTCGATAGGAAGAGTACATCGGGGACGTGCCAATTCTTAGGAAGGTCCCTGGTGTCATGGAATTCTAAGAAACAAACTTCCGTTGCCCTATCCACCGCTGAGGCCGAGTATGTTGCCGCAGGACAGTGTTGCGCGCAACTACTCTGGATGAGACAAACCCTTCGGGACTTTGGCTACAATCTGAGCAAAGTCCCACTCCTATGTGACAATGAGAGTGCTATTCGCATAGCGGAAAATCCTGTTGAGCACAGCCGCACAAAGCACATTGACATCCGACATCACTTTTTGAGAGACCACCAGCAAAAGGGAGATATCGAAGTGTTTTATGTTAGCACCGAGAACCAGCTAGCCGATATCTTTACCAAGCCTTTAGATGAGAAGACCTTTTGCAGGCTGCGTAGTGAGCTAAATGTCTTAGATTCGCGGAACTTGGATTGATTTGTCGCATACATGTGTATTATGCTTTGATCATGTTTCTTATGCATTTTGTTGTTTACTTGTGGTGCTCAAGTTGTACAAACACTCCCCGGACCTCACAAGTCCTTTTGCAAGTGATGCACATATTTAGGGGGAGATGTGCTACAACTTGACCCTTTGAGACTAACAGTGTGCTTGAGTTTGCTTGATTTAGTCTCAAAGGCGGTTTGAAAGGGAAAGGGTGGACTTGGACCATGAAAGACTTCCACTGCACTCCGATGAGAGGGTAACTTATTCCAAGTTCATCTCATTGCCTTTGTACTCTTATTTGAAGATTTTGGTGAGGCAATGGGGTTAAAGGGCCAAGATTGATCCAGTTTTGGTGCTTGATGCCAAAGGGGGAGAAAATAAGGCCAAAGCAATAAATGGATCAGCTACCACTTGAGAAATTTTGAAAATAGTAGAATAGAGTTTTTGGTTTGTCAAAACTCTCTTGTTGTCTCTGTTGTCAAAAGTTGGCCTCTTGTGGGGAGAATGGTTGATTATGGGAAAAAGGGGGAGTTTTTGAAATCCTTGATCAATTTCTCTTGGAACACCTCTTTTTATGTCTCTACAAGTGAATTTGACTTAGAGATAGGAAATTGAGTTTGATTTGCAAAAACAAAACCAAGTGGTGGCAAAGAATGATCCATATATGCCAATTTTGAATCAAAACAATTTTGAGTTCTCATTTGTATTGATGTTGCACTTCTTTTAGTTGTTTTTTGTTGTGTTGGCATAAATCACCAAAAAGGGGGAGATTGAAAGGGAAATGTGCCCTTGGGCCATTTCTAAGTATTTTGGTGATTGAGTGCCAACACAAGTGCTTAAGTGTAAATCTATGCCAATTGATGGACAAAGTGCAAATCAAGTCTAAAGGTATGTTTCTAGACTTAGTACATTATTTTGAGAACTAATGTATTGTGTCTAAGTGCTGGAAACAGGAGAAATCAAATTGGAAAAGAGATGGCTTTGTTCAGCCAAAGTCTGCTCAGTCTGGGTGCACCGGACTGTCCGGTGGTGCACCGGACAGTGTCCGGTGCGCCAGGCTGGCTCTGGCGAACTTGCTGCTCTCGGGACTTCGCCGGCGGTGTACGGCTATAAATCACCGGACTGTCCAGTGGTGCACCAGACTGTCCAGTGAGCCATTCACAGGCGAACTCTTCGCTCTCGGGAGATGATTAACGGCGTACTACTATAATTCACCGGACTGTCCGGTGGTGCACCGGTCGGCCGGGCCAACGGTCGGCCGCGCGATTCGCGCGGGACACGTGGTCGAGCTAACGGCTAGAAGGGGGCACCGGACTGTCCGGTGTGCACCGGACAGTGTCCGGTGCGCCAACGGCTCTGAATCTTCAACGGTCGGCTTCGCCAAATAAGGAAAGAGATCCGCACCAGACAGTGTCTGGTGGTGCACCGGACTGTCCGGTGTGCCAGGCGACAGAAGGCAAGATTTGCCTTCCTGGAATGCTCTCAACGGCTCCTAGCTGCCTTGGGGCTATAAAAGGGACCCCTAGGCGCATGGAGGAGCACACCAAGCATTCTCTAAGCATTCCCAAGCACCAAGACTTCGATTCCGCGCATTTGATTCTTTGTGAGAGCAACTAGAGCTCTATTTGAGTTGTGAACTCGTCGGGTTGTGTTGTGAGCTCTTGTTGTGACTTGTGTGCGTGTTGTCGCTCCGATTTTGTGTCTTGTGTGTGTTGCTCATCCCTCCCTTACTCCGTGCTTCTTTGTGAACATTAAAGTGTAAGGGCGAGAGACTCCAAGTTGTGGAGATTCCTCGCGAGCGGGATAAAGTAAGCAAAGCAAAACACCGTGGTATTCAAGTGGGTCTTTGGACTGCTTGAGAGGGGTTGATTGCAACCCTCGTCCGTTGGGACGCCACAATGTGGAATAGGCAAGTTTTGTACTTGGCCGAACCACGGGATAAACCACTGTGTCTCTCTGTGTTGATATCCTTATGGTTATTGTGTTTTGCTAAGACTCCTCTCTAGCCACTTGGCATTATTGTGCTAACGCTTAATCAAGTTTTATGGCTTTAAGTTTTCAAGTTTTACAGGATCACCTATTCACCCCCCCCCCTCTAGGTGCTCTCAACAAGGGATAAAGTTAGAAGACTTAGGCGATGGAAATGAGAAATGCTGATTTTCTCTCTCCAAATCATTAACAAAATAAACATGTAGATATTTTGGGGTTCTGAAATCTAGGTCTAAAAGATATATAAAAGGGCCAAAATAAGATCGACAACAATATTTGGACGGATTTAATTTGATGAATACTTCAGAGTCAGATAAATTTTCACCCGTTATTTATATCCAAAGTTTTGGATCTGCGCGAGAAACACACGGACCAAACCAAATAAGACCGGCATAGATATTCCATACTATGTCGAATCTAATTGAAAACAAATAAACCCCATCTATTCTGAATTTTGGAATTTGGATTTAAAACGAGGACTAAACGAGCCAATTTAAAGCGTTATCGATTAATAGATTACTTTCTCAGATTTTTAAATAGGAAAGCGAATCAGCTAACCGTTGTTCTGGTTTCATTTAGTTCAAGTTTGATTTATTCTAAACAGTCCACCCTTAATATTATCGCTACAGAGTTCATAGAGATCGCTTGAACAAGAGCGAAATAATTAGGTGACTTTTCCAATTCGTCTTATTCGATTAATTTTAAACTGGCACCAGACCACGTCATTATCTTCGATGTTTTAGACTGTGCTAGATTTGATTCGAAATCGGAAAATTTTATCCACAGTCTGAACTGGGAAACAGATTAATTATGAATACTCAATATCGGCTTTAATTATCTCGATTCAATTAAATTTTGCGTTAACACTTTTGTCGTTGAGTTCTACTTAATTTGCTCGGGACAAAATTACTTGGCCGATTTCAAGAATTAGAGTTTGGGCAAGATGTCTATGGCTCAACCCAAACGATATTGGATTCATATTTTCGGAAGATTACTAAAGTTTTTTAAACAAATGGAGACAGACACAATATCAAAATCGTGATAGACGAAGATGATTAGACTTAGTGGCCTTTACATTCACCGATATCCCATGCTTAAGTCTGTACTCGTTGTCGAGCAGACGATAAACACTTGGAGTGTTACAACCCTCCCCCCTTAAAAGAATCTCGTCCCGAGATTCGAAGCGAAAGACTTTTAAGAGTAGAGAAGCATGTAACCCATGTCCATATCGGCGATAACAAAGGCAGTTCCAAGCAAAGGCGAGTGTCTTAGAATGTTATTTCTCTAGTGGACATAACATGTATCGCCTTAAGCCAATTTGAAGATGTCCACCCATAGAGACGATATCTGCCAGAGGGACACATAAGGTTCCATGTGTGTAGTTTGCTTTTTCTGATGACACTGTACTATCTGAGTCTGTTGAGCGAGTGGCAAATATGCGATCTTACCCAAACAGATCTAGATGCAACTTCTTGGGTAAAACATACAGAAAGAGGTTTACCAACAAGTGGTCACAGTAAGTTTATAGCACACAAGATGGGTGTGAATGTCGAATAACATCACAGTTAACTCATGTTAGCTAGAAAATCCAAGTCCCTGAAAGGTGATATAGATTTGAGAAAATCACCAGCGGAGGGATCTGTAAATGTTGCCTTCACAACCAATCCATTTTATCGAACACTAATCATGGATCTACTTGATCACACATGCTGGAAAAGCACATGTGAGACGATCAAGGCATGACTAGAGCGACGATTAGGTGGTTATCAGTCGACTTAACTTGATTCTTGAAAGTACTTCCTTAGTATGGGTTGAACCAAAGTGAGTTTAGACAACTTGATAAAACAATCTCTAAACTCAACCTTCGTTCACAAAGTAGTTACAAGTTAGTAAAAACCAACTTGTTGAACTATTTTTGACATTGGGCATGTCCTCTCAGTACCATCGGTAAGCCAAGGGTTGAGAGTTTACTCTTGTTACAGGAGATACATTTGGTCATGTGGTTCATTCGTTCCTTCATGCGAGATGAACCGACTTGGTCCAGGAATACATGGATTAAATAAGAGAGCGAATGAACAAACTCCTGCATCTCAGCAGCAGGGGAAACAAATCTCCATTTTGAGAGCAAATCAGCTGTTTTCCAACACTAAAAAGCTCCAAGGCTTCACCTTTACACAAAGGACGTAAAGGGAACTTGTATGCGTGTAGTCACTATCAAAGTCAAGGGAAAAGAGACCACATGAAAGGGGTAGGCCCTTTTGATCCAACAGAGATGATAGATGTTGCCTGGTCACTTCGACAAACAACACCGAAATCGTTTCAAGGAAGAGATCTACGGAAGATAATATATTAGTGTAGTTCCACAATGGATCATGACCAGAGACCTTGATACTAGCATCCGACGAGTAGCACAACCTTGCGTGTACATTCACAAGGGGCTCTCAGTTTTGCTGCGGCACCATAAGTCATTAATCATGACACCATTACCGAACTGGCACTAATAAAGAATCTCACGTAGCAAAAACAGATTGTGCCAAGATAACACATTGATATAGTCTTATAATGGATTACAACTACTAACCGTGATACCAGCGCGTGCCAAGTAGCGCAACCATGTGTGTACATTCATAGGAGGCCCTTGGTTTCAGCGCGGCACCATCGGTTTTAGTCATAACGCCATTACCAAACTCAATCAATAAGAAATCTCGCACCACACAACTGGATTGAGCAAGGGTGACAATATACAAAGAGATACTCCACCTGTAAGGATGGTTACAAGTAGAGAGCCAAACAGATCATGGCCCGATGAAATGAACAAGGTATGGCCATAACCTAAATTTGTATGAGTTTGGTCATGGAGGGATAATGGTAAATTCAAATTTGGGTCTCGGTTCACCAACTAAGAACATGGCCTAATTTTGGGTTTAAGCAACCGAACTACTAACCCTCTATCGGCACATCAACACAAGAGCACACATAAAGCACCCTAAGAGGTCACCTAAAGAATGGAGGACACCTATTTCATCGAAGTTCATAATTCAGCATTACACCATATTATCTACAGCCAATGGCTACTGGAATAAAGATGAGAGAAGCATTTTGGGTGTATAGGTGACAAACATGATGCAACAATCAGGATGCATGCTCGCCCTATGCGTCCTCACTGATTTTGCCAACATAATATGGCAATAATGTTCTATACCGGTGGCATACGTACGATTCTCACGGTATTTTGCTAGTCGTCAGCTACACATACGTTTTCGAAGTTAGTGTACTTGCAGAAAATTCCATCACAACCCAATTTCCAATGATGCAAGTCACACATGACAATGTATCACAGTTTATACTCCATATATTGCTATATGGAGGCTAGCTCATCATTAAGCACCGAGCCACGCATAGGCACCGTTGCCACACTTTAACCATAGGGCAACTCATTATGGTAACTCACCTTCTTGCCTGAGCATAGGTGCGTCGTTACAAGTACATTACACTTCTCAGTATTCCCATGTTTGTATACCCATACACATTCATGGGGTACTGATTCCCAGAAAAGTAAATACTCCACATCACAGCCTTCATATATACATATGTGGAACATGTATATAATCAAGCGCTACAATTAAGCACTTCCCTAGACCGACGGTTGTTCGGTCATGCTCTCACATCTCACCTTACCTGATCGTCGATCCATTCAAAACTGAATGGCCTCAAAAATAACAATACACATGTATGCAATACCCACCAGGTTGTGGGTTATTGGGTTTTAAACTAAGCCACCTGATAGTCCTTAGTTTAGGGCTTAACAGAGGATGTCACTAGCATTATAGTTTTTCAAAACTATTTTTCAAAGCCAAACAATGTGTTTAGTTAAAAATAGGTTTTCTAAAACCAAAACTTTGTTTTTAAAATACGTATGTGACCGTATATACTTAATCCTGCTCTGATACCAGCTGTGGCAGAACCTCCCAAGTTATTGGGCCCACATGCACCTGTCCTTGTCTCAAAGACCTCAGACGGCTATGCATGTGCACCAAATAACTTAACATGATCCGTCCGCGTGTCCCAAGGACCCCGGATAAACCACTTACAACCAAGATCGCAAGATTAAGTAACACAAATCACACACCAGCAGTTTGCAGCGGAAATCTTAATACCAAATTTTACAAGTTACAAAAATTTTACTTTGTACATGATCGGAGTGATTACAAAAGTGATTCAAAGAAATAACTTTGAACTATTATAAATTATTTGTAGTTTGAAATATATGCTAGCTCAAGTCACCATCCTCAATAAGAAGTATAGAAGAGTTACTTAGACTTATAAGAAGGTCGAGCCCACCGGCACTTAACACCATCATCAGCAGCACAAAACTATAACCTGAAAAACAACAGGGAATAAAACCCTGAGTATGGAATTACTCAGCAAGACTTACCCGACTAAAGAAAAGACTCTCAAGGATATGCTGGATTTGGGAATCAAGGAAAGGCTTTTAGCAAGAATCAACTTTAATAGTTTGCAGAAAAGCTTACTAAAATGAGTCCCTTACTTTCAACATTTTAAGGCTAGATTAAGTATTAATAGACCTTGTTTGCATCTAGTCTAATTTCATCATCACATTAATCAATACAACATGATTTTTGCTCATTATGATTCCATCCATGACTTAGATTGTAGGGCAATGACCAAGTCTTCATGTCCGAGAAGTAATGGCGATCCTGAATCGATTAATACCCAGCTGGGGATCTTCGATCACACGACATATGTAGCACTTAACCCTTGCATATGTCAACTCGCCACCGGGGTTTTTAAGACCAGATCAGGTTCACGCCAACCGAGAGCACAGATACACCACCGTCCAGCCTCTTGCCATGGAGGGTACACGCTACTCTCGCCATCTCTCCACTCCCATTGCGTGTTATCTTATTCTGGTATTAGTCTGCCCGAGGCAAAGCTTACCCATGATGAGGCATGTGACCAATTAAAAGGTCCTCGATCATCAAGCCTACATTCAATATAATCCTTAATCAACCTGGGTAGAACATCACCTGTTCCTAGCCCAAACCCCGATTTAAGTACTTCCATCCTTAGGATTGTTTGTGTTCCTTAGGATGAAAAGAGCATTGTAGGGAACTTTACAGTAAGATCCCACCATTGCTCCCAATGAAAATATTCTTGTAGGCAGAAGCCATCCTTCCTCAGGATAACCCCTAAGCTAGGCATTAACGCAAAGGACAACCTCTATCCACAAGATTTACCTCTAAGCAAGGCTAAGCAATTTTGTAAATAATATTTTGATACTTCACAGAAGTATCTATAAAGGTATGGATATCAAGGTAGGCAATGCATCAAAGGGTTTCCAAGCAACTCCTATAAACCTAATGCACATTTCACTAGACTTAAAGTGTGCAAAAATTATTTAAAAACACAAGGAAGGGGTTGCATGCACCGGGGCTTGCCTGGACAACACAAGGTTAGTGTTGTTAGACGACATCCACTTGACGATCATCCTTGTCCTAGCACTTGAGCAGATCATCCCATCTTCAGGTTCGTCCATCCGCTTTACTATGCGGAGTAACCTGCGCTTGGAGTCGACTTGGCTCGTCTTCCGCATCACGCGATTAATTAATGTACCTGAATGAAATGCATTATGCACATGAATGCATATAGACAAGAATATCATAAACCTAAATAGTGCTACGCAATAGCGAATTAAACACCTAGCGGCGAGGCGTTGTACAAGTTCATACAGAAATACTAGTTATTGATATACGACTACACGTAATAATTACGCCTCTCTAGATTAACTGAATCTAACGCAAACATCATGAAACAACAAACTATACACATTTAATACGATTAGCCTAACACAACTTATCAGCGAATTAATTAAATTCTAACTTATCCCTCGTTTTATAAATTTTACTAAGCATATTTTATACAATATACCATCACACCAATCACTGGATAAGAAAATCGGCGATCATATCCTACTCCAACATTATCGATCACAAACAGAGATGACACTAACTACTAGTGCAGGACATCGACTTCATCTTACGCGCACTGAACACAATTACCATCGACAGATTTATCGACAATTGTATAAAATACTGAATTTAACCTACGCGTCACCGAAATACTACACTCTGTAAAATAGAACTAGTTCGAATATACTCGGCAACTAAACTCCTCGAAGTACACTTCGTGTTACTGGTATTTCTAACTTAAACTTCGAACGCAAACTAAGCGTCTTATTTCACAATCATAAAATCAATAGTAAAAATAGTGATTTGACTCACCATTATTAACTCGATTCAGTGTTTGCGGGAACGACGACAGTCTTCGATTGAAGTCTTCAATCAAACAGCTGACGAGTATAGAACGGAGCTCCACTTTCTCTTCCATCCACAACTCTTGGAATCTTTCCATATTAACTAGAACTCTGCATCGCTGGCGATGATTCTTGTTCTGGCCTTTCGCCGAGCACTTGGGCATCGACCAGGGGCTTGCTTCTCTATATCTTCTTGGGATTCTTTTGTCGGCGCGAACACCAGTCGAAGACAGCACGTAGGGACTAGCGTCGAAGCGAGGCGACGGAACAACGACGATGGGGTGGGGCAGTGTTGAAGGAGCTCGACGGGATGGCGAATATGAGTTCGACGGAGACGGAACCGATTGTCGAACAGGAACTGCGTAGATCAACAACCGAAGCATGGCGCGATAGACGGGGGATGTCGTGATGGCCGACGAGATCTGAGGGCCAAGAACACGGAACGACGACACCCACGAGCTGGGGAAAAAGAACACATGGTTGGGCGTTAACGGACGGATCCGAGCGCGAGGGAGAAGCTCGACCGGCGAGCTGGAGCGAGCTAGGCACACGATGACTTGAGGAAGCTGCGCACGCGCACGGACTTAGGGAGATGGGCGGATTGACACAGTGGAGCAGGGCGCGTAGCGAGCTGAGGAACGACGGCGAGGTCGTGGCCGAGCCGGACGAGGAGCACGCAGCCAACACCAAAGGCGAGCGCAGCAGGGAACGATGTCCTGCCTGGCCGAGCTGAAGGAAGCGTGGACCAGAGGAAGTACCGCGGCGCGGAGACTAGGCGAGCTGGCTAGTTCGGACAGGGACAACCGACGTGAGGACCATGACGAATATGAAATCGTGACCGATCAAGATGTGATTGGTGAGTTGAGCGACTCCGATGATTTGACGGCAGTCACGACAGTGAACAGGAGGGCGCGCACAGGGAGCAGGCACGGCTGGGAAAAAAGCAGGGGCTTCACGGCGCTGGAGAAGAACTCGGCACGGCGGCCATGGTAGGGACTCGCGGCCGGCGATCAGGGGCAAACATGGAAGCTTCACGCCATGGAAGGGTTGGAGTAGAGCAGCAGGAGCCCGCGCGCAGGGAACACGCCGATGCCAGGACGCGCGACATAGGGAGACCGAGCAGAGAGCTTCGAGCGGAGCTGTGGCTAGCGAGACCTCGGCTGGACGGAGAGCGCGCAGAGAAGGGGCCTCGGCGAGCAGAGGAGCGCGCACGCCTGGAGCTGAGCTGGGGCGAGCGCGACCGTCCTTGCCGGTGAGGAGCCGAGCAGTCAGGCGCTGGAGCTAGAGGAGGGAGCCAGCTGTGCGCGGCCATGGAGAATGGCAGAGAGAACTTTGAGCTGAGCGCGAGGGAGAGAGGTCCGAGTTGGAGCTTGGAGCTCGCGTCTAGCAGAGGAAGAAAAAGGGAGGAGACGCGGCGAGCTGAGGGAGCTCCGGCTGGGCGCTCATCCTTGGCAGATGGGGATGGGGCGTCGGAGACAGGGGCATGGAGAACTCCGCTAGGGCTTGAGGGAGGAAGGCCGAGGACATGGCCGGACAGCAAGGAGACAGGGGCAGCGTGGTGAAGACGATGGGCGAGCAGAGAGGAATCTGGAGGGAGGAGGCATCGGCTGGAGGAGATGGACATAGAGAAGATGTCCAGGGAAGATGGATACGGCGTCCATATGAGAAGCAATAGGAATCGTGCCGTCTAGATGAGATAAGGACACAACGGCAAGGGGTAAAGTTAGAAGACTTAGGCGATGGAAAAGAGAAATGCTGATTTTTCCTCTCCAAATCATTAAAAAAAAACATGTAGATATTTTGGGTTCTGAAATCTGGGTCTAAAAGATATATAAAAGGGCCAAAATAAGATCGACAACAATATTTGGACCGGATTTAATTTGATGAATACTTCAGAGTCAGATAAATTTTCACCCGTTATTTATATCCAAAGTTTTGGATCTGGGCGAGAAACACACGGACCAAACCAAATAAGACCAGCATGGATATTCCATACTATATCGAATCTAATTGAAAACAGATAAACCCCATCTATTCTGAATTTTGGGATTTGGATTTACAACGAGGAGTAAACGGGCCAATTTAAAGCGTTATCGATTAATAGATTACTTTCTCAGATTTTTAAATAGGAAAGCAAATCAGCTAACCGTTGTTCTGTTTTCATTTAGTTCAATTTTGATTTATTCTAAACAGTCCACCCTTAATATTATCGCTACAGAGTTCGTAGAGATCGCTCGAACAAGAGCGAAATAATTAGGTGACGTTTCCAATTCGTCTTATTCGATTAATTTTAAACTGGCACCAGACCACGTCATTATCTTCGATGTTTTAGACTGTGCTAGATTTGATTCGAAATCGAAAAATTTTATCCGCAGTCTGAACTGGGAAACAGATTAATTATGAATACTCAATATCGGCTTTAATTATCTCGATTCAATTAAATTTTGCGTTAACACTTTTGTCGTTGAGTTCTACTTAATTTGCTTGAGACAAAACTACATGGCCGATTTCAAGAATTAGAGTTTGGGCAAGATGTCGATGGCTCAACCCAAACGATATTGGATTCATATTTTTGGAAGATTACTAAAGTTTAAATTTTTGCTAAATAATTTATGACAATTTAAACAGATGGAGACAGACACAATATCAAAATTGTGATAGACGAAGATGATTAGACTTAGTGGCCTTTACATTCACCGATATCCCATGCTTAAGTCTGTACTCGTTGTCGAGCAGACGATAAACACCTGGAGTGTTACACCCGAGAGCGACGAGTTCGCTGCGAATGACTCACCGGACAGTCCGGTGCGCCACCGAATGGTCCGGTGAATTATAGCCGTACGCCGCCGTCTAGTCCCGAGAGCAGCCTTTTCACGCGGACCAGCCTGGCGCACCGGACACTGTCCGGTGCACCACCGGACAGTCTGGTGTGCCAAGCCGAGCTGGAGTTAGCTGCATAGAGTCAAGTCTTTTTCCAATTCTTTTCTCCCTATTTCTAGCACTTAGACAAGATATGTTAGTACTCAAAACAATTTACTAAGTCTAGAAACGTACCTTTATCTTTGATTTGCACTTCTCACTTTACTTGGTGTCGGTGTTTCGAAACCCGGGGGGTCCCTGGACCGACGAGTGAATTGTCGCCGCGTGCCCCAGCCCAAATGGGTCGACGCGAGGCGGAACGCAAAGGGGGGAAAGGAGGCAGCCGGAGGGAGGCAGGCGTGAGAGAGTGGATCCCGCGGCCTTCGTGTTAGCCCCGCGCTTGAGTCGGGTGCGCTTGCAGTAGGGGGATACAAGCGTCCACGCGGGAGTGAGAGCGAGCGGCCTTGCACGAGCGCCGTCCCGTCCTTCTCCGCGCGGGCCAACCCTCTGTAAGAGGGCCCTGGTCCTTCCTTTTATAGGCGTAAGGAGAGGATCCAGGTGTACAATGGGGTGTGTAGCGATGTGCTAACGTGTCTAGCGGTGGTGAGCTAGCGCCCTAAGTACATGCCATCGTGGTAGCCGGAGAGGTCTTGGCACCCGGTTAGTGTGGTGTCGTGGCCGTCGGAGGAGCGCTGGAGCCTGGCGGAAGGACAGCTATCGGGGCTGTCGAGTCCTCGCTGACGTCCTCTTGCTTCTGTAAGAGGGCCGAGAGCCGCCGTCGTCACAGATCGTGCGGGGCGCCATCATTGCCTATCTGGCAGAGCGAGCCAGATGGGACGCCGGTCTTGTTCCCCGTAGCTTGAGTCAGCTCGGGGCAGGGTAATGATGGCGCCTCCTGTCGACGTGGTCGGTCCGCGCCCTAGGTTGGGCGATGTGGAGGCTCCTCCGAGGTCGAGGTCGAGTCTGTCTTCCGAAGCCGTGGTCGAGTCCGAGCCCCTGGGTCGGGCGAGGCGGAGACCGTCGGCTGAGGCCAGGGCTAAGTCCGAGCCCTGGGGTCGAGCGAAGCGGAGTCCATCGTCTCCTGGGGTCGAGCCCATGTCCGAGCCCTGGGGTCGGGCGAGGCGGAGTTTGTCGTCTTCCGGGGCTGAGCCCGAGTCCGAGCCCTGGGTTGGGCGGAGCGGAGTTCGCCGTCTTTCGGGGCTGAGCCCGAGTCCGAGCCCTGGGTCGAGCGGAGCGGAGTTCGCCGTCTTCCGGGGCTGAGCCCGAGTCCGAGCCCTGGGTCGGGCGGAGTGGAGTTTGCCGTCTTCCGGGGCTGAGCCCAAGTCCGAGCCCTGGGTCAGGCGGAGCGGAGTTCGCCGTCTTCCGGGGCTGAGCCCGAGACCGAGCCCTAGGGTCGGGCGAGGCGGAGTTTCCTATGACGCCCGAGGCCGGCCTTGGCTGCTGTCAGCCTCACTCTGTCGGGTGGCTCAGCAGTCGGAGCGGTGGAGGCGGCGCTGTCCTCTTGTCAGACCGGTCAGTAGAGCGGCAAAGTGACTGCGGTCACTTCGGCTCTGTCGACTGGAGGGCGTGCGTCAGGATAAAGATGTTAGGCCACCTTTGCATTAAATGCCTCTGCGATTTGGTCGGTCGGCATGGCGATGTGGCCAAGGTTGCTTCTTGGTGAAGACTGGGCCTCGGGCGAGCCAATAGTGTGCCCGTTGCTGGAGGGGGGGTCTTCGGGCGAGACGTAGGTTCTCTAGGGTCGGCTTCCCTTGCCCGAGGCTAGGCTCGGGCGAGGCACGATCATGTCCCTTGAATGGACCGATCCTTGACTTAATCGCACCCATCAGGCCTTTGCAGCTTTGTGCTGATGGGGGTTACCAGCTGAGATTTAGGGGCCTTGAGGGTACCCCTAATTATGGTCCCCGACAGTAGCCCCCGAGCCTCCAAGGGAGTACTAATACTCGCTTGGAGGCTTTTGCCGCACTTTTTTGCAAGGGGACCAGCCTTTTTTGGTTGCATTCCGGTGGGTGCGCGCGAGCGCACCCGCCGGGTGTAGCCCCCGAGGCCTCGGAGGAGTAGTTTTACTCCTTCGAGGTCTTAGTGCGTTTCGCAACACTTCGGCTAGTCTAGTTGTTCCCTCATGCGAGCTGGCCGTAGCCCGAGTGCACGGTCGGGTCCCAAGTTCTCGGGCTGGTATGTTAACGCTGTCAACGGTTTGGCCGGAGCCGGATTTGCGAGAGCAGCCCCCGAGCCTCTGCACAGGGCGAGAGGACAGTCAAGGACAGACTCATCTTTTTTTACATACGCCCCTGCGTCGCCTTTCCGCAAGGAGGGGGGGGGAAAGCGCCATGTTGTCCTCGGAGGGCGCCGAACATGGTGTCTCCGGTGAGCTGCTGGCGGGTAATGCGACAGGGCGAGTGGTTCGCGAGGCGGTCGTTGCGCGTGCGTGAGCCGTTCGAGGAACGGGTCACGGGCGCACCGTCTTCATGTCGTGGGAGAGGGCTCCCTCGCTTCCCCTGGATGGGACGTAAGCTTGGCTGACGACGTGACCGCTGCTTCTGCCCGCCTGTCACCGCCATTACTGTCGGCCCAATTTTGACCGCATTTGACCGTCGCGCTTGGCTGGCACTGCAGGGTTTGCCTCGAGTCGCGGTATTGACTCCGCAGTCGAGGAGACACGGTAGTGGCGTGAGTGGCGGTGCAGTTGCTCACACGTAGCAACCGGCGCGCCGGTTGCATGACGCGTGGGCCTGAACCTCCATGCTGGGCTCGTTGGAGTCGAAGGGGCGCGCCCACTTGGCACGGTTGCATGCCGCCTGCATGGCTGTCCGCCCTTTCACCCGCTGGTCTGGGCGAAAGTGGAGGAGTGCTTGTAACCGTCGGGTGGTTGCATGCACCGCGCGCGCGTGGCGGTTTGGCTTCTTCTCCTCTAGACCGGCTTGCATGACGTGTGGGACCCAGCCCCCGCGCCGTGGGGGAGAGAATCTTGGAGCGTGTTGGAGAAGACTCAGCCCGCGACGGCTGGGGGCGCAAGTAGGGAGAGTCGTCTTTAAAAGGGGGGCGACCCCCTTGGAGGGCAACCATGTCTTCGCGCTTCCCTCATGCATCGTGTCTTCCCACCTTCCGAGCCCCCGGGCGGGGGACGCCCGGAATCCTTCCGTCTTGTCGTCGGAGGAACGCAACTTCGTGGAAGTTGGTACCTTTTGTCCATCGTTCGGCTTCAAGGATTTTCATCAGGCAGCCCGGCTGCATCCCCTCGCTGGTGGTCACCCAAGACGGTGACCCCCAGCTTTTGGACGGGGAGAAGCAAGCCGGGCTGCGATCTTGGTCCCGCCCTCAGCTTCAAGGATGTTCATCATCCTTGCTGGGGCAGAGGCCGGGCTGGGCCGGAGCTCTACCTCCCGCGCGGGTTCGTGAGTCAGCCTCCCCTTCAGCATCCAAGGGAGAGGGCGCTCACTAGCCCTGCGAGCGGGGCAGACTTCAACAACACGGGGCCGGTCGACGACGGGTGTCGCCAGCTCCAGCATGTTGGGCTCGCCGGCTTGGCTCCCGGTGCCCCCTCCTGCCGCGAGGGCGGTTGCCGCGCCGCGCACACGGGTGGACCGCCCAAGACATCGCGCGCTGTTAGAGCGGCGTTCGTGTTCTAGGGCTGTCCTGCCTTTGCGACGGTACAGGGCCTCCGCGCGGAGGTTGGTGCTCCGCTCGTCCGGGAGGATCTGAGTGGGGATCTGCCGATGGGCTGACGCTCCACTCGAAGGTGCCGAGGTGGATGCGGCCCGAGAAGTCTCCGTCGCCGACGGGATCACTGCCACCGTCCGTGCTCCTGGCCTCCGGCTCTTTGTACTTGTCCTCGCCCCTCGAGCGTCGGCGCGGGCGAGGGCAGGGTTGCAGCGGCTTCCGCCCTGGGGCCATCGCTGCTGCCGTGGGGACGGAACCGGGGTTCCGTTTGTATTGGCACCTTGAATGCCAGTGTTTTGTTCATTGTGGCTGTCGAGGCCTGAACGTGTATGTATTTTCGGCGTGGAGCCGTGTTTTTTCTTCATTTCGAGCACTGAGACTCGCCTTGTCGATTATCTGTACCGCTTCACCGAGCGTGAGTTGCCTCGTGCAAAGGTGACGAGTGAAGTATCCGTATCCCGGAGGAGTAGGAGTCCCTCGGCTCGGTCGGCCTTGCTGTCCGAGGCCTCTCTTGCTTAGTTAAAGGAACCCCTCAGCCGCTCTTCGATGAGCCGAAGCCAGGGGTAGTAGTGTCAGCATGGACGGAGGCAGAGTTGGCTTCGAAAAGGAGGTGTAGTTGGCCAGAGCCTGGCCAGGTCGTCCACCGGCGGAACCGACGCCGGAGTTGAGCTGCCGAGGCCACATGTCGAGCTGATGTCTTTGGGGGATAGCTGGCCGAGGCCTCGGGGTGGCTGGCCGAGCCGCCTGCTCGGGCCGGATTCTCGAAGAAGACCCTGGCGGCGATGGCCTGGGTGCGGTGCTGATGTTGTCCTTCAGAGTGGGGGCCCTCCGACCGCGTCGCCGTCTGAGGCTAAGTCGGACCCCACCGAAGGTGTAGCTGATGCCGAGGGTGCTGCTGCCCCCTTCGGTTGTCGATGTCCGAGCCTGCAGGATCAGGTTGTCTTGTAGTGTGTGTATGTTTTCTGCGGCCGCCGAGGCCTAAACACACCATCGTCGTGTTGTAAAGCTGTGTTCCTTTTCCTGTTGTTTCAAGTATCCGGACTCATTTGTCGGTAACAGAATTGTTTGTGCGGGCGAGAGTTGCTTTTCACGGAAGGTGATGAGTGAGGTATCTGTATCCCGGAGGCATAGGAATCCCTCGGCTCGGTCGGCCTTGCCGCTTACGCGCGCTCTTACTCGTCCATAAGGTTCTGTTACCGACGCAGTCGAGAAGGTCCGAAAAATCATTTCGGCAGAGGAGCTCTCGAGCATGAAGACTTGTTCGGTCCGTGGAGTCACTTATCCGAGCGCGAGTTACTTATCGCAGAAGGTGATGAGTGAGGTATCTGTATCCCGGAGGCGTAGGAGTCCCTCGGCTTGGTCAGCCTTGGCTGCTTACGTGTACTCCGTCGTTTTCAGGATCCACTTTTGAAGTAGTCGAAGAGCACGAAAGGCATTCTGGCAGAAAATATTTTTTTCTTTTTTTTCGAGGAAAATTTTGACGCAGAGGGGGTTGCCCCCTTCTAGCCCCCGAGGGAGGGTCGGGCTTTGCCGAGGCAAGGCTGACCCTTCCTTGACGACCAGACTTGGTGTGTGAACGAGGTATACGAGCAACTTGAAAGCATCTTAAGGGTAGAAGCGACGTGGCTATTGGATGTTCCGAGCATTGCTATAGACCTCGCCTTGGCTGTTGGCCAGCTTTTACGTTCCGGGCTTCAGGACCTTGGCGATGACGAACGGCCCTTCCCAGGGAGGCGTGAGTTTGTGCCGCCCTCGGGTGTCTTGTCGCAGCCGAAGCACCAGGTCGCCCACCTGGAGGTCTCGGGACCGAACCCCTCGGGCGTGGTAGCGTCGCAGGGACTGTTGGTACCGCGCCGAGTGCAGTAAGGCCATGTCCCGAGCCTCCTCTAGCTGGTCCAGTGAGTCTTCTCGATTGGCTCGGTTGCTTTGGTCGGTGTAGGCCCGCGTCCTCGGGGAACCGTATTATAGGTCTGTGGGCAAGATGGGCTCGGCCCCATAGACTAGAAAGAACGGCGTGAAGCCCGTGGCTCGGCTCGGCGTTGTCCTCAGGCTCCAGACCACCGAGGAGAGTTCCTTCATCCACCGCTTGCCGAACTTGTTGAGGTCGTTGTAGATTCGAGGCTTGAGTCCTTGCAGGATCATGCCGTTGGCCCGCTCCACTTGCCCATTCGTCATGGGGTGTGCCACGGCAGCCCAGTCCACCCGGATGTGGTGATCCTCGCAGAAGTCCAGGAACTTTCTGCCGGTGAACTGGGTGCCGTTGTCGGTGATGATGGAGTTCGGGACCCCAAAGCGATGGATGATGTTGGTGAAGAACGCCACCGCCTGTTTGGACCTGATGCTGTTTAGGGGTCGGACCTCGATCCACTTGGAGAATTTGTCGATGGCGACCAACAGGTGCGTGTAGCCCCCGGGTGCCTTCTGTAAGGGGCCTACAAGGTCCAGACCCCACACAGCAAACGGCCAGGTGATGGGTATGGTCTGCAGAGCCTGAGCGGGCAGGTGGGTCTGCCTCGCGTAGAACTGACACCCTTCGCAGGTGCGGACAATTCTAGTAGCGTCGGCCACCGCCGTCGGCCAGTAGAATCCTTGTCGGAAGGCGTTTCCAACGAGGGTTCGAGGTGCTGCGTGATGGCCGCAAGCCCCCGAGTGTATCTCTTGCAAGAGCTGCTGGCCTTCGGTGATGAAAATGCATCGCTAGAGGATGCCTGAGGGGCTGCGGTGGTAGAGCTCCTTCCCATCTCCCAGCAAGACGAAAGACTTGGCGCGTCGCGCCAACCGCCAAGCTTCGGCTTGGTCGAGGGGTAGCTGACCTCGGTCCTCGGTGGAGATATTGCAGGTACGGGGTCTGCCAGCTTTGATTAGGTGTGACCTCGCTCGGTTCCCCCTCGACGCGCAGTGCCTCACCCTCGGGGGCTGAGAGTACCTCGGACTGAGCCGAGGGTACCTCGGACCGGGCCGAGGGTATCTTGGACTGAACCGAGGGTGCCTCGGGCGGAGCCGAAGGTGCCTCGGGCTCGGGCGTGTCCTCGGTCTTGACGGAGGGTTGATGCAGGTCTTGGGAGAATACGTCCGGGGGAACCATTGTTCGTCCCGAGGCTATTTTAGCTAGCTCATCTGCAGTCTTGTTGTAGCGTCGGGCGATGTGGTTGAGCTCGAGCCCGTAGAACTTGTCTTCCAGGCGCCGAACCTCATCGCAGTAGGTTTCCATCTTCGGGTCGCGACAGTGGGAGTTCTTCATGACTTGGTCGATGATGAGCTGCGAGTCACAGTGAGCATCGAGGTGTCGGACCCCTAGCTCGATGGCGATTCGCAACCCGTTTACCAGAGCCTCGTACTCTGCCACATTGTTGGACGCCGGGAAGTGGAGGCGTAGCACATAGCGTAGGTGCTTTCCGAGGGGCGAGACGAAGAGGAGGCCTATGCCGGCCCCCGTCTTCATCAGCGACCCGTCGAAAAACATAGTCCAGAGCTCCGGTTGGATCAGAGCTGTCGGGAGCTGGGTGTCGGCCCATTCAGCCACGAAGTCCGCCAAGACCTGGGACTTGATGGCCTTCCGAGGGGCGAATGAGATCGTCTCGCCCATGATCTCCACCGACCACTTCGCAATCCTACCCGAGGCCTCTCGGGACTGGATGATCTCTCCGAGGGGGAAGGATGACACCACAGTCACCGGATGAGAATCGAAGTAGTGTCGCAACTTCCGTCGTTTCAGGATCACGGTGTACAGCAGCTTCTAGATCTGTGGGTAGCGGATCTTGGTCTCGGATAGTACCTCACTGATGAAGTAGACTGGCCTCTGGACGGGCAATGCATGCCCTTCTTCTCGTCTCTCAACCACGATCGCGGCGCTAACCACCTGGGTGGTTGCGGCGACGTAGATCAAGAGGGCTTCTCCGGCAGCGGGGGGCACCAAGATGGGCGCGTTCGTGAGGAGCGCCTTCAGGTTCTCGAGGGCTTCCTCGGCCTCGGGAGTCCAAGCGAAGCACTCAGCTTTTCTTAAGAGGCGGTACAGAGGCAGACCTCTTTCGCCGAGGCGAGAGATGAAGCGGCTCAGAGCCGCGAGACATCCCATGACCCTCTGTACGCCTTTCAAGTCCTTGATTGGCCCCATGCTGGTGATGGCTGCAATCTTCTCCGGGTTGGCTTCGATGCCCCGCTCAGAGACGATGAACCCCAAGAGCATGCCTCGAGGGACCCCAAAGACACACTTTTCGGGATTAAGCTTCACGCCTTTTGCCTTGAGACACCGGAATGTCGCTTCAAGGTCGGAAAGGAGGTCGGAGGCCTTCCTCGTCTTGACTACGATGTCATCGACGTAGGCCTCGACCGTTCGGCCGATGTGTTCGCCAAACACATGGTTCATGCATCGTTGGTACGTCGCCCCCCGCATTCCTCAAACCAAACGGCATTGTAACATAGCAGTACATGCCGAAGGGTGTGATGAATGAAGTCGCGAGCTGGTCGGACTCTTTCATCCTGATCTGGTGATACCCTGAGTAGGCATCGAGGAAAGACAGGGTTTCACACCCAGCAGTGGAATCCACGATCTGATCGATGCGAGGCAGAGGGTAGGGAACCTTCGGACATGCTTTGTTTAGACCAGTGTAGTCTACACACATCCGCCATTTCCCCCCTTTCTTTCTCATAAGCACAGGGTTGGCAAGCCATTCGGGATGGAATACCTCTTTGATGAACCCTGCCGCCAGTAGCTTGTGGATCTCTTCGCCTATGGCTCTGCTCTTTTCTTCGTCGAATCGGCGCAGAGGTTGCTTCACGGGTCGGGCCCCAGCTCGAATATCCAGAGAGTGCTCGGCGACTTCCCTCGGTATGCCAGGCATGTCCGAGGGACTCCACGCGAAAACGCCGGCGTTCGCGCGGAGAAAGTCGACGAGCACTGCTTCCTATTTGGGGTCGAGCTCGGAGCCGATCCGGATCTGCTTGGAGGCGTCGTTGCAGGGGTCGAGAGGGACGGACTTGACCGTCTCCACCGGTTCGAAGTTGCCGGCGTGGCGCTTCACGTCGGGCGCCTCCCTAGAGAGGCTCTCCAGGTCAGCGATGAGGGCCTCGGATTCGGCGAGGGCCTCGGCGTACTCCACGCACTCCACATCGCATTCGTATGCGTGTCGGTATGTGGGCCCGACGGTGATGACCCCCGTTGGGGCCCGGCATCTTGAGCTTGAGGTAGGTGTAGTTGGGGACGGCCATGAACTTGGCGTAGCATGGCCTCCCCAGCACTGCGTGGTAGGTTCCTCGAAACCCGACCACTTCGAACGTGAGGGTCTCCTTTCGAAAGTTGGAGGGCGTCCCGAAGCAGACGGGTAGGTCGAGTTGTCCGAGGGGATGAACGCGCTTCCCGGGGACGATCCCGTGGGAAAGGCGCAGCGCCCGTCCGGACCGAGGACAGATCGATCCGCAGGAGCCCGAGTGTCTCGGCGTAGATGATGTTGAGGCTGCTGCCTCCGTCCATGAGGACCTTGGTGAGCCTGACGTTGCCGATGATGGGGTCGACAACGAGTGGGTATCTCCCCGGGCTCGGCACGTAGTCTGGATGGTCGGCCCTGGTCAAAGGTGATGGGCTTGTCGGACCAGTCTAGGTAGACTGGCGCCGCCACCTTTACCGAGCAGACCTCCCGACGCTCTTGCTTGCGGTGCCGAGCCGAGGCGTTCGCCACTTGCCCACCGTAGATCATGAAGCAGTCGCGGACCTCAGGGAACCCTCCTGCCTTGCGATCTTCCTCCTTCGTGTCGTCGAGGGCCTTGCCTCCCTCCGCGGGTGGCCCGGCCTTGTGGAAGTGTCGTCGAAGCATGGCACACTCCTCAAGGGTGTGCTTGACGGGCTCCTGATGATAGGGGCACGGCTCCTTGAGCATCTTGTCGAAGAGGTTGGCACCTCCGGGAGGTTTCCGAGGGTTCTTGTACTCGGCGGCGGCGACAAGGTCCGCGTCGGCGGCATCGCGTTTCGCTTGCGACTTCTTCTTGCCCTTCTTCTTGGCGCCACGCTGAGTTGACGCCTCGGGAGCATCTTCCGGTGGGCGGCCCTGGGGCTGCTTGTCCTTCCGGAAAATGGCCTCAACCGCCTCCTGGCCAGAGGCGAACTTGGTGGCGATGTCCATCAGCTCGCTCGCCCTGGTGGGGGTCTTGCGACCCAGCTTGCTCACCAGGTCGCGGCAGGTGGTGCCAGCGAGGAACGCGCCGATGACATCTGAATCAGTGACGTTGGGCAGCTTTGTGCGCTGCTTCGAGAATCGCCGGATGTAGTCCCAGAGAGGCTCTCCCGGCTGCTGGCGGCAGCTTCGGAGATCCCAGGAGTTCCCAGGGCACACGTACGTGCCCTGGAAATTGCCGGCGAAGGCTTGGACCAGGTCGTCCCAGTTGGAGATCTGCCCAGGGGGCAGGTGCTCCAGCCAGGCTCGAGCGGTGTCGGAGAGGAACAGGGGGAGGTTGCGGATGATGAGGTTGTCATCGTCCGTTCCACCCAGTTGGCAGGCCAGCCGATAGTCCGCGAGCCACAGTTCCGGTCTCGTCTCCCCTGAGTACTTTGTGATAGTAGTCAAGGTTCGGAACCGGGTCGGGAACGGTTCCCGTCGTATGGCTCGGCTGAAAGCCTGCGGACCGGGTGGTTCGGGCGAAGGACTCCGATCCTCCCCGCTGTCGTAGCGTCCCCCACGCCTGGGGTGGTAGCCTCGGTGCGCCCTGTCGTCGAGGTGGGGCCCGACGGCCGTGATGATGGCGCTCGTTGCCGAGGCAACCCGGGCCGCAGGCGCTGTGTTGCGCGTGCGCCCGGAGTGGACCGAGGCTTCCCGCATGAGTCGGGAAGTCGCGGCGCGATGTTCCGAGGGGAACCCCTGCCTTCGGGAGGCAGAGCTTTCGGCCCGTTAGACCGCGGCGTCCTCCAGGAGATTCTTGAGCTCTCCCTGGATACGCCGCCCCTCGGTGGTTGATGGCTCCGGCATCACGCGGAGAAGCATTGCTGCTGCAGCCAGGTTTTTGGCCGACTCCGCTGGAATCCGGCGGCGGCCTCACCCTGACGTCGTCGGCGATGCGGTGCTGGATGTCCTGGGGGAGATGACGCGCTTCTCCGGTCGGGGGTTGGACCGCCCATTCCTGCCCGATGTCCCGGCGGATCGGCACAAGCATTCCTGCTCCCTCGTCAAGCCTGGCCTGCCTCTCGCGGATTTGCTCGAGCTGTGGGTCAGGACCCCCCACCGGGACGGGGGACCACAGCTAGCTCCCGAAGGATGTCAACGCGAGGCACGGACCTAGGGGGATCACCATTCTCCGGCATACCAAGATGGTTACCTTCGCCAGGACCTCCTAGATTGACGTGGAAACATTCACGACTTGGGCCGCGGTCCTCGTTGTCGAGGCCGCGGCTGCCGTCGGAACAGTCAGAAAGGCAGTAGTCACATGCGGTCATGAAGTCCCCGCACGGCACTGGGGTTACCAAGTCCGGAGGAATCCCAACAGGGGTCGGGTTCGCCATCTTCCTCGGACCCCGAGGGCTCGTAGGTCGAGACGTCCGTCAGCCGGTCTCAGGGTGACCGCACACGATACCCCAGAGGGTTTGGACTCGCCTCTATGAAAGTGCTCACCGAAGTGTAGTCGCTTGGTGGGTCGAGGCTGAATCCAAAAGACGCGAGATGGGAATCGGTCGGTACCTTTCGGTCGATGGTTGGTGACGAGGTCACGTCTGGGACTGACTGCACCATTGTCTCAGGTACGAGGGTGACGCCCAGCAACTCCTTCGTGAGTGTGTTGGCGTCGTGCATTTGCTTGAGGTCGGCGTGTTGCGGGGAGGCAGCGCTCATCTTCGTCTCAGACGCGAGATCAATGCCCGACGCGCCCTCCGTTGGGGCGCCGGCGCCGTCGACTCGCTCGACAGCAAACGAGGTGCCGCTTCCCGCTTGGCCTTGGTTGCCCCGCCTCCTCCTCCGTCGATGGGGGAGGGGACGGGACAAGCCCGAATGTCGTCCTTCCACCACATGGGGAAGGCGTCGTCGATTTCCCCGCCGGCGAGCGGGTTGTCGACCGCCATTGTCGCACGGCGGGGGAAGGAGTATCATGTCGTAGCTGTCGTCGAGGGACATGAACTCAAGATTCCCGAAACGGAGCACCGTCCCGGGCTAGAAAGGTTGCTGGAGACTGCCCATCAGGAGCTTGTCGGGAAGCTGTTCGTCAACACGCAGCAGGCCCCTACCTGGTGTGCCAACTGTCGGTGTTTCGAAACCTGGGGGTCCTTGGACCGACGAGTGAATTGTCGCCGCGTGCCCCAGCCCAGATGGGTAGACGCGAGGCAGAACGTAAAGGGGGGAAAGGAGGCAGCCGGAGGTAGGCAGGCGTGAGAGAGCGAATCCCGCGGCCTTCGTGTTAGCCCCACGCCAGAGTCGGGTGCGCTTGCAGTAGGGGGATACAAGCGTCCACGCGGGAGTGGGAGCGAGAGGCCTTGCGCGAGCGCCGTCCCGTCCTTCTCCGCGCAGGCCAACCCTCTGTAAGAGGGCCCTGGTCCTTCCTTTTATAGGCGTAAGGAGAGGATCCAGGTGTACAATGGGGTGTGTAGCGATGTGCTAACGTGTCTAGCGGTGGTGAGCTAGCACCCTAAGTACATGCCATCGTGGCAGCCGGAGAGGTCTTGGCACCCGGTTCGTGTGGTGTCGTGGCCGTCGGAGGAGCGCTGGAGCCTGGCGGAAGGACAGCTGTCGAGGCTGTTGAGTCCTCGCTGACGTCCTCTTGCTTCCGTAAGGGGGCCGAGAGCCGCCGTCGTCACAGATCGTGCGGGGCGCCATCATTTCCTATCTGGCGGAGCGAGCCAGATGGGACGCCGGTCTTGTTCCCCGTAGCTTGAGTCAGCTCGGGGCAGGGTAATGATGGCGCCTCCTGTCGACGTGGTCGGTCCGCGCCCTAGGTTGGGCAATGTGGAGGCTCCTCCGAGGTCGAGGTCGAGTCTGTCTTCCGTGGCCGTGGTCGAGTCCGAGCCCCTGGGTCGGGTGAGGCGGAGACCGTCGGCTGAGGCCAGGGCTGAGTCCAAGCCCTGGGGTCGGGCGAAGCGGAGTCTATCGTCTCCTGGGGTCGAGCCCATGTCCGAGCCCTGGGGTCGGGCGAGGCGAAGTTCGTCGTCTTCCGGGGCTGAGCCCGAGTCCGAGCCCTGGGTCGGGCGGAGCGGAGTTCACCGTCTTCCGGGGCTGAGCCCGAGTCCGAGCCCTGGGTCGGGCGGAGCGGAGTTCGCCGTCTTCCGGGGCTGAGCCCGAGTCCGAGCCATGGGTCGGGCGGAGCGGAGTTCGCCGTCTTCCGGGGCTGAGCCCGAGTCCGAGCCCTAGGGTCGGGCGAGGCAGAGTTTCCTATGATGCCCGAGGCCGGCCTTGGCTGCTTTCAGCCTCACTCTGTCGGGTGGCTCAGCAGTCGGAGCGGTGCAGGCGGCACTGTCCTCTTGTCAGACCGGTTAGTAGAGCGGCGAAGTGACTGCGGTCACTTCGGCTCTGTCGACTGGAGGGCGTGCGTCAGGATAAATGTGTCAGGCCACCTTTGCATTAAATGCCTCTGCGATTTGGTCGGTCGGCGTGGCGATGTGGCCAAGGTTGCTTCTTGGTGAAGACTGGGCCTCGGGCGAGCCGATAGTGTGCCCGTTGCTGGAGGGGGTCCTCGGGCGAGACGTAGGTTCTCCAGGGTTGGCTTCCCTTGCTTGAGGCTAGGCTCAGGCGAGGCACGATCATGTCCCTTGAATGGACCGATCCTTGACTTAATCGCACCCATCAGGCCTTTGCAGCTTTGTGCTGATGGGGGTTACCAGCTGAGATTTAGGGGCTTGAGGGTACCCCTAATTATGGTCCCCGACACTTGGCACATGTGAACTTAATTAAACATGTTGGGCACTTAATCACCAAAAACATTATAGAAATTGCCCAAGGGCATATTTCCCTTTCACTAACAAATCCGGCAAAGTAGTTGCCAAATATGTTGGGGCCAAACACAAGGCTCAAATACTTGTGTTTGGGTGCCCAAGGTGCTTGTTTCTAACATCAAAGGACCCAAGACTATTTGGGTACCTAAAAATAAGGCCTAAAATTGTTTTGCAGGTTTATGCATCCGGGGGCTCAAGTTGGATCATTGATAGCGGATGCACAAACCACATGATAGGGGAGAAAAGAATGTTTCCTCCTACGAGAAAAACCAAGATCCCCAAAGAGCTATGACATTCGGGGATGGAAATCAAGGTTTGGTCAAAGGACTTGGTAAAATTGCGATATCACCTGACCATTCCATTTCCAATGTTTTTCTTGTAGATTCTTTAGATTACAATTTGCTTTCAGTTTCTCAATTATGCAATATGGGCTACAACTGTCTTTTTACAGATATAGGTGTTACTGTCTTTAGAAGAAGTGATGATTCAGTAGCATTTAAGGGAGTATTAGAGGGTCAGCTATACTTAGTTGATTTTACTAGAGCTGAACTCGATACTTGCTTAAATGCTAAGACTAATATGGGTTGGCTCTGGCATCGCTGACTAGCCCATGTTGGAATGAAGAATCTTCACAAGCTTCTAAAGGGAGAGCACATTTTGGGACTAACAAATGTTCATTTTGAGAAAGACAGGGTTTGTAGCGCATGTCAAGTAGGAAAGCAAGTTGGAGCCCATCATCCACACAAGAACATAATGACAACAGACAGGCCACTAGAATTACTCCACATGGATTTATTCGGCCCGATAGCTTACATAAGCATCGGTGGGAGTAAGTACTGTCTAGTAATTGTGAATGATTATTCTCGCTTCACTTGGGTGTTCTTTTTGCAGGATAAATCACAAACCCAAGAGACCCTAAAGGGATTCTTGACGAGCTCAAAATGAGTTCGGCTTAAGGATCAAAAAGATTAGAAGCGACAATGGGACGGAGTTCAAGAATTCACAAATAGAAGGCTTCCTTGAGGAGGAGGGCATCAAGCATGAGTTCTCTTCTCCCTACACACCTCAACAAAATGGTGTAGTGGAGAGGAAGAATAGAACTCTACTTGACATGGCGAGGACCATGCTTGATGAGTACAAGACACCGGACCGGTTTTGGGTTGAGGGATTAACACCGCCTGCTACTCCATCAACTGGCTCTATCTTCACCGAATCCTCAAAGAAGACATCTTATGAACTCCTCACCGGTAAAAAGCCAAATATTTCATATTTTAGAGTCTTTGGTAGCAAATTTTTATTCTTGTCAAAAGAGGTAGAAAATCTAAATTTGCTCCTAAGGTTGTAGAAGGCTTTTTTACTAGGATATGATTCGAACACAAGGGCATATAAACTCTTTAACAAGTCCACTGGACTAGTTGAAGTTTCTTGTGACATTGTGTTTGATGAGACTAACGGCTCCCAAGTGGAGCAAGTTGATCTTGATGAGCTAGATGATGAAGAGGCTCTGTGCGTCGCGCTAAGGAACATGTCTATTGGGGATGTGTGTCCTAAAGAATCCGAGGAGCCAACCCAAGCACAAGATCAATCGGCATCTTCCATTCAAGCATCTCCACCAACCCAAGATGAGGAATAGGCTCAAGATGATGAAGAAGAAGATCAAGAGAATGAGCCACCTCAAGAGGAGGACAAGAATCAAGGGGGAGATGAAATTGATCAAGACAAGGAAGATGATCAAGAAATACAGGGTCAAAGACCGCCACACCCAAGAGTCCACCAGGTGATTCAAAGAGATCACCCGTGAACTCCATTCTTGGTGATATCCATAAGGGGGTAACTACTCGATCTCGACTCGCTCATTTTTGTGAATATTACTCTTTTGTGTCCTCTATTGAGCCTTACAGGATTGTGGATGCACTAAGAGATTCGAATTGTTGGCAATGCAAGAGGAGCTCAACAACTTCATAAGAAATGAGGTATTGGCATTTAGTTCCACGTCCTGATCAAAATGTTGTAGGTACCAAGTGGGTATTTTGCAACAAGCAATATGAGCATGGTGTGGTGATAAGGAACAAAGCCAGACTTGTCGCCAAAGGTTATTCACAAGTCGAAGGTTTGGACTTTGGTGAAACTTATGCACCCGTAGCTAGGCTTGAGTCAATTCACATATTACTTGCCTATGCTACTTACCATGGCTTTAAGCTCTATCAAATGGACGTGAAGAGTGCCTTCCTCAATGGACCTATCAAAGAAGAGGTCTATGTTGAGCAACCTCCCAGCTTTGAAGATAGTGAGTACCCTGACTATGTTTATAAGCTCTCAAAGGCGCTTTATGGGCTCAAGCAAGCCCCAAGAGCATGGTATGAATGCCTGCGAGACGTTCTTATCACTAATGGGTTCAAAGTCAGCAAAGCCGATCCTACTCTCTTTACTAAAACTATTGCAAATGATTTGTTCGTATGCCAAATTTATGTTGATGATATCATATTTGGGTCTACTAACAAATCTACTTGTGAAGAATTTAGTAGGATCATGATTCAAAAATTTGAGATGTTTATGATGGGGGAGTTGAAGTACTTCTTAGGATTTCAAGTCAAGCAACGCCAAGGGGGCACCTTCATCAGCCAAACCAAGTATACTCAAGACATTCTTGCAAAGTTTGGAATGAAGGATGCCAAACCCATCAAGACACCCATGTGAACTAATGGGCATCTCGACCTCGACACGGGAGGTAAATCCATAGATCAAAAGGTATACCGGTCGATGATAGGATCTTTACTCTATTTATGTGCATCTCGACCAGATATTATGCTTTCCATATGCATATGTGAAAGGTTTCAAGCCGATCCTAAGGAAGTTCACCTTATGGTCGTGAAAAGAATCATGAGATATTTAGTTTACACTCCTAAGTTTGGGCTTTGGTACCCCAGGGGATCAACCTTTGATTTGATAGGATATTTGAGAGAACCTAGAGGGGGGTGAATAGGTGATCCTGTAAAAATCAAACACTAATAGCCACAAAACTTAGTTATAAGTGTTAGAACGGCTAAGTAGCTTGAAGCGAGTTCTTGT
>JAOPSE010000057.1:0-64337 GCA_029449295.1 Zea luxurians | reverse complement strand
TGTTCCTAGGAAAGTTATGAATGGACCCTCTACAATTTATCATGCTTTAAATGCTTCCTTTGCTATTTGTAGAAAGGATAAGAAGATAGTTGCTAGGAAATTAGGGGCAAAATGCAAGGGTGATAAAACTTGCATTTGGGTCCCTAAGACAGTTGTAACTAACCTTGTAGGACCCAACAAGAGTTGGGTACCTAAGACCCAAGCCTAAATTTGCCTTGCAGGTTTATGCATCCGGGGGCTCAAGCTGGATTATCGACAGCGGATGCACAAACCATATGACGGGGGAGAAGAAGATGTTCACCTCCTACGTCAAAAATGAGGATTCCCATGATTCAATTATATTCGGTGATGGGAACCAAGGCAAGGTAAAAGGGTTAGGTAAAATTGCTATTTCATCTAAGCACTCTATTTCTAATGTGTTTTTAGTTGAGTCGCTTGGATATAATTTGTTATCTGTTAGTCAATTATGCAAAATGGGATATAATTGTCTATTTACAAATGTAGATGTGTCTGTCTTTAGAAGATGTGATGGTTCACTAGCTTTTAAGGGTGTACTAGACGGCAAACTTTATTTAGTTGATTTTGCAAAAGAGGAGGATAGTCTAGATGCATGCTTAATTGCTAAGACGAGCATGGGCTGGCTGTGGCATCGCCGCTTAGCACATGTGGGGATGAAGAACCTTCACAAGCTTCTAAAGGGAGAACACGTAATAGGTTTGACTAACGTGCAATTCGAAAAAGATAAACCTTGTGCAGCTTGTCAAGCAGGTAAACAAGTGGGAGGAGCACATCACAGCAAGAATGTGATGACCACTTCAAGACCTCTGGAGCTGCTGCATATGGACCTCTTCGGACCCGTCGCCTATCTGAGCATAGGAGGAAGTAAGTATGGTCTAGTTATTGTTGATGACTTTTCCCGCTTCACTTGGGTGTTCTTTTGCAGGATAAGTCTGAAACCCAAGGGACCCTCAAGCGCTTCCTAAGGAGAGCTCAAAATGAGTTTGAGCTCAAGGTAAAGAAGATAAGAAGCGACAACGGGTCCGAATTCAAGAATCTTCAAGTGGAGGAGTTCCTTGAGGAGGAGGGGATCAAGCACGAGTTCTCCGCTCCCTACACACCTCAGCAAAATGGTGTGGTAGAGAGGAAGAACAGGACGCTCATTGATATGGCGAGGACTATGCTTGGAGAGTTCAAGGCCCCCGAGCGTTTTTGGTCGGAAGCCTTGAACACGGCTTGCCACGCCATCAACAGGGTCTACCTTCACCGCCTCCTCAAGAAGACTTCATACGAGCTGCTAACTGGTAACAAACCCAATGTATCTTATTTTCGTGTTTTTGGGAGCAAGTGTTATATTCTTGTGAAGAAAGGTAGAACCTCTAAATTTGCTCCCAAAGCTGTAGAAGGGTTTTTATTAGGTTATGATTCAAATACAAAGGCGTATAGGGTCTTCAACAAATCATCGGGTTTGGTTGAAGTCTCTAGCGACGTTGTATTTGATGAGACTAATGGCTCTCCAAGAGAGCAAGTTGTTGATCTTGATGATGTAGATGAAGAAGATGTTCCAACGGCAGCGATACGCACCATGGCGATTGGAGATGTGCGGCCTCAGGAACAATTGGAGCAAGATCAACTGTCTTCCTCAACTATGGTGCATCCCCCATCCCAAGATGACGAACAGGTACCTCAAGTGGAGGCGCATGATCAAGGGGGAGCACAGGATGATCAAGTTGAAGAGGAAGAAGCACCTCAGGCACCTCCAACCCAAGTTCGAGCGACGATCCAAAGGGATCATCCCGTCGACCAAATATTGGGTGATATTAGCAAGGGAGTAACTACTCGTTCAAGATTAGTTAATTTCTGTGAGCATTACTCCTTTGTCTCTTCTATTGAGCCTTTTAGGGTAGAAGAGGCCTTGCTAGATCCGGACTGGGTGTTGGCCATGCAGGAGGAACTCAACAACTTCAAGCGCAATGAAGTTTGGACACTGGTGCCTCGTCCCAAGCAAAATGTTGTGGGAACCAAGTGGGTGTTCCGCAACAAACAGGACGAGCACGGGGTGGTGACGAGGAACAAGGCTCGACTTGTGGCAAAAGGTTATGCCCAAGTCGCAGGTTTGGACTTTGAGGAGACTTTTGCTCCTGTGGCTAGGCTAGAATCAATTCGTATCTTGCTAGCATATGCCGCTCACCATTCTTTCAGGTTGTACCAAATGGATGTGAAGAGCGCTTTCCTCAACGGGCCGATCAAGGAGGAGGTGTACGTGGAGCAACCCCTGGCTTCGAGGATGAACGGTACCCGACCATGTGTGTAAGCTCTCTAAGGCGCTCTATGGACTTAAGCAAGCCCCAAGAGCATGGTATGAATGCCTTAGAGACTTTTTAATTGCTAATGCTTTCAAGGTTGGGAAAGCCGATCCAACTCTTTTTACCAAGACTTGCGATGGTGATCTTTTTGTGTGCCAAATTTATGTCGATGACATAATATTTGGTTCTACTAATCAAAAGTCTTGTGAAGAGTTTAGCAGGGTTATGACGCAGAAATTCGAGATGTCGATGATGGGCGAGTTGAACTACTTCCTTGGGTTCCAAGTGAAGCAACTCAAGGACGGCACTTTCATCTCCCAAACGAAGTACACGTAAGACTTGCTAAAGCGGTTTGGGATGAAGGACGCCAAGCCCGCAAAGACGCCGATGGGAACTGACGGACACACCGATCTCAACAAAGGAGGTAAGTCCTTTGATCAAAAAGCATACCGGTCCATGATAGGTTCTTTGCTTTATTTATGTGCTAGTAGACCGGATATTATGCTTAGCGTATGCATGTGTGCTAGATTTCAATCCGATCCTAAGGAGTGTCACTTAGTGGCTGTGAAGCGAATTCTTCGATATTTAGTCGCTACGCCTTGCTTCGGGATCTGGTATCCAAAGGGGTCTAACTTTGACTTGATTGGGTACTCAGATTCCGACTATGCTGGATGTAAGGTCGATAGGAAGAGTACATCGGGGACGTGCCAATTCTTAGGAAGGTCTCTGGTGTCATGGAATTCTAAGAAACAAACTTCCGTTGCCCTATCCATCGCTGAGGCCGAGTATGTTGCCGTAGGACAGTGTTGCGCGCAAACTTTGGATGAGGCAAACCCTCCGGGACTTTGGCTACAATCTGAGCAAAGTCCCACTCCTATCACTACAGGAAACGCCTAAATTTTCGTAGGCCGATATATTTTCGTCGGCCGACCCACGAAAATAGAAGGTTATTTTCGTCGGCCCTCGTGACCGACGAAAATGCGGCCTATTTTCGTGGGTCAGGCTGTATTTTCGTCGGCTTGCCGACGAAAATACGAAAGTTATTTTCGTCAGCCTCTAAACCGATGAAAATTTTCTGTATTTTCGTCGGTCTGCGCTCGGCCGACGAACATACGTCATTTATTTTCGTCGGCCCCAGCCCGGCCGATGAAAATAAACTTTTAACGGGCCACTATTTTCGTCGGCCTCAATGAGGCCGACGAAAATAGAGGCCGTTATCTTCCATCCGGCCTTCTCTCTTGTCTCTCACGCGCCCTCTCTCTCGTCTCTCACGCATCCGCCGCCGCCGCCGCAGCCGCGCCGTGCACCGCCGTCGCGCCGTGAGCCCGCCCGCAGCCGCGCAACCGCCGCCGCGCCGCGCGCACGCCCGTCGCGCCACAGCCGCCGCGGCCCGCCCGCCGCGCAACCGCCCGCAGTCGCGCGCTCGGCCACCGCCGCGATGTATGTTATGCTTGCTTGCTTTTTTTGAAAAAATGTTATGCTTGCTTGCACGCCATGGGATAATTTGTTTGTTGGATCAGGCAGCAACCAAACCACACACATTTAGTAAAATCAGTTTGCATAACAGCATGCTAGAATGGGAGTTCTTCCTGTTAGATTCTGTTACTTTCATTTGTTCAATTATGGCCATGCAATCTATCTTAGCACAACCAGATCGGTTGACCATGTTTAACAACACTCTCTTTCGAATAGACAAGCTGAGCCTCACGCCTGCCGAGCCTCACGCCCGCCCCGTTGAGCCCCACGCCGCTGCCCGCACGCCCGTCGTCCGAGGCACCCCGCCCGCTCCTCGCCGCGCCGTCGTCCCGCCTCTTCGCCATCAGGCAAGTATAATTGCCGAGGCTCCGAGGTCATTAATTTATATTAGTCATCTTGTCATGTTGTGATTAGTTTAACTGTTGATTGCTTTAATTCAAATTCATATTTGTCTCCGAGTTATGTTTTAATGTTTAGAGTTTAGTTTAATCGTTAACCGTAGCGAACCGTATGCGTCACCCGTTCGGGAACGGCGAACGTCACATTGGCTTGTGAGGTTCGCCGTTCCGGAATTGTCCACGTATTTTGGACAGCCTGAGAGTGTAAGTTGATGCTTGTGATTTGTGACATGTGCCTTATGATTGACGCGGAATTTCGGTTGTGTAACCCAGTTGTTCTCCAACACACCATGTTCAGGCGTGTGCTTGGAGAGCAGCGAGGTTATGCTGCCGAAATTTCGCGGCAATCGTAGGATACATGTCACAAATCACAAGCATCGACCTACACTCTTGGGTGGGTTTAGGGCCTTTACCTAATAGGGAGTTCACCTAAGCCACGGACGATCGTTGATGTTCTTTGTGTTTTGTTTAGCCTTTGAAATGGACGGTGATCGGAGGGTGATGTATGACGGGTGGAGAAAGGATGGGGCACACTCGAATGAATGGATGGGTGTAACAAAGGCTTTTCTTGAGCACGCTTTCAAAGATGCAACTGGTCGTCTAGTGAAGTGTCCTTGCAATCGCTGCGAGAACAAGTGGCCTCAGAAGAAGGAAGAAATGGAGAAACACCTTTGCAAAAGTGGGTTTATGCCGAACTACCTTGTATGGTACCGGCATGGAGAGTCTATTAAACACGTTGACGCGGAGGTGGAACTTGATGACGATCATGATAGGATGGACGACATGTTGCATGATCTTGGTAGGGATGTTGAAATGAACGCTGAGGAGCCGGGGCAGCTTCCACGCGATGCTTAGGAATTCTTCAGGCTACTCGCCGCGGGGGAAGAGAGACTGCACGAGCACACTCAGATGTCAGTTCTTGGGACTCTCACAAGACTAATGGCGATAAAGTCGAAGCACAACATTTCAAACAGTGCTTACAACGACATCGTCCAACTGATGGGCGAGGTTCTCCCGGAGAATCATAAGTTGCCAAAGAATATGTACTTCGCAAAGAAGATGTTGGCTGGTCTTGGGATGACATATGTGAAGATCGACGTGTGTCCCAACAGTTGCATGCTATTCTTTGAGGAGGATGACAAGCTGGACCATTGTAAGCATTGTGAAGCTTCTAGATATGTCGAGGTGACAAATGATGAGGGTGAATTGGTAGTTACGAAGGTCGCAGCTAAGCAACTTCGTCGGTTGCCCATCATTCCTCGGCTTTCAAGGTTGTTCCTCAACAAGGAAATAGCTCTGCATATGACATGGCCAAAGAATGGTGTACGTCTCGTCACTGATCCAGACATAATGGTCCATCCGTCGGACGGTGATGCGTGGAAGGCAATTGACGAGTTTGATCCCGAATTTGCAAACGACCCTAGGAGTGTACGGCTTGGTCTATCGACGGACGGATTCACACCTTTCAATACCAGTGCAAGCCCTTACGTGTTGGCCTGTCTTCATTGTGCCATATAATCTTCCTCCTGAGTTGGTCAATAAAGAAGAGTTCATGTTCCTTGCACTAGTCATCCCAGGCCCCGAGCATCCAGGGCCAAAGCTGAATATGTTTGTTCGCCCTTTAATTGAAGAGCTAAAACAATTGTGGAGAGGTGTGAAGGCTTATGACAGCCATACTGAAAAGGAGTTTACCATGCGCGCTGCTTATTTGTGGTCAGTGCATGATCTGCTGGCGTATGGAGATTGGTCTGGATGGTGTGTTCATGGTCGGTTGTGCTGTCCCATATGTATGAATGATACAGATGCATTCAGATTGAAGCATGGTGGGAAAGTGTCATTCTTTGATGCTCATCGACGTTGGACTCCATTCAAGCATGATTTCAGGAATTCGCTTACTGCATTCAGAAGTGGAGCCAAAATCAGAAATGGGCCACCAAAGAGGCAAACTGCACCGCAGATAATGGCATGGCATGCTTGTCTGAAGCAAGGAGAAAATGATAGGTTTCAAGGCTACGGGGAGGACCACAACTGGACCCATATTTCATCAATATGGGAGCTTCCGTATGCAAAAGCCTTGATCATGCCGCACAAACATAGACTTGATGCACCAAGAGCGTAATGTTGCTGAAAGCATCATAAGCACATGTTTCGATGTGACTGATAAAACGAAAGATAATATGAAGGCAAGAAAAGACATGGCTGAAATTTGTAAGAGACCGATGCTCGAGTTGAAAGTAAGCGATAAAGGGCATGAGAGTAGGCCGCGAGATTACTGCCTCAAGCCAGATGAAAGGAAAGAAATATTTAAGTGGTTGAAGAATCTGAAATGTCCAGATCGATATGCGGCAAATCTGAAACGGGCAGTCAATCTGAAGACCGGTAAATTGATCGGTTTGAAAAGCCATGACTACCATATTATTATGGAGAGGCTGATGCCCGTGATGTTTCGAGGCTATTTTAAGGATGAGCTTTGGAGCATATTTGCAGAGCTGAGTTACTTCTATAGGGAAGTATGCGCAAAGACGGTATCGAAGAGGTTGATGCAGAAATTTGAGAAAGAAATTCCAATTCTTATTTGTAAATTTGAAAAGGTTTTCCCGCCAGGATTCTTCAATGTGATGCAACATCTAATTGTGCATTTGCCTTGGGAAGCTTTGGTAGGCGGACTAGTGCAATTCAGGTGGATGTATCCTATAGAAAGGGCGTTGAAAAAGCTCAGGGCGTCTGTTCGCAACAAGGCTAGAGTCGAAGGGTGTATTGCGGAGGCTTTTGCCCTTAAGGAGATATCTCAATTCTCAACCAGGTATTTCGCTCGATTGCACTGGTTTACTTGTTTTATTAATGTTTGTAGGTCATGGGAAGACTTGACTTGGGACGGTACAGGCAGACGTCCCAAGGTGAACGGGTGTTGGGTAGCCTCTGTCGCTTCTACTACCCTGGCATGGTGGAGCACAATGGCGAGAGGTTCGCGGCTATGCAGTGGGCCGACTGGGGTCTGAAGGACTATGTCCAGCCAGGGGAAAGCAGTAGCGGAGGGGGAAGTTCAGAAAAAACCAAGGACTTGTCAGGTGGCTGTGTGGGACGAGTTCTGGGTGAGTTTACTTTCGTATATAAGGAATTCACTGCATTATTGCTTCTCCTAATCTTACTTTAACTTAACTTCTCCATTGATATGTAGGGGAGGTTCCAATTGCCGGATGACATCGAGGCGGATCAGGCTCAGTGGGCACGTGTGAAGAGACACTTTCGGAAGTGCGCTGATAAGGTCATCAAGGATGCCATGTACAATGCTCGCATCACGGCCGTCAACTACTACTACAAGAAGATAAAGGGGCAGAAAATGAGCAAAGCATTAGGGGCCAATGAGATCTACCTCACAGAGGAGCAGTACTTGGAGAGCGTTGTGGATTGGCTGGCGAAGGACATGGAAGCCTGGAGGTGGTTGGCTAAGAGATGGGCGTCGCCTGAGTGGATTGCAGAGTCCAACAAGCACCGTGCCAACCGTGGCACTGAAGGACCGGGGCATAGGTACGGCGCCGATGGACACCTTGGTACCGCACGCCGCATGGTAAGTGTATAAATCAAACTTGTATGTTACATCTATTACAATTCTATGGTTTAACTCTTCTTTTTCATGCAGGAAGCTGAAAGTGGAGTTGCTCCAAGTTTTATGGAGGTTTACGTCCGTGGTCACCGTGGGCCTGATCCAGCGAACCCTGATGAGCTATGCAGCGAGGCGGCAAGGGAGAAAATGGTAAACAAGTTTGTATTTACGAATTAAATTGCATGATTGTGTCTAACTCCAACTCTAACTTTCTTTGCAGAATGCATATGGGGAGGAAATGACTCAACGCCATGGGCCTGATTTCGACTGGATGCATTCAGACTTAGATGCCTCGGCGTTGTACCACAGTGGTGGGGGTAGAAAGCATGGCAGGTGAGGTGGTTGTCTTTGATTCGACAATTTCATTAACAAGAATGTGTCCACTTAATGGCTCAACTATGTGTATCATGCAGGTTTGCCTTTGGCACCGGCGTTGTGGAGTACAACAGGACCATAGGTCAAGGGAAGGCATCGTCTTCGGCAGGGAGTTCTCGCTCCAAGTCTGCTCGAGAGGCTCAGCTGGAGGAGGAGACTCGGGCAGCACAGGAGCAGGCTCGACTCGCACAGGAGCAGGCTCGAGCAGCGCAGGAGCAGGTCGGACAGCTGACGCAGTATATGACTTCTTATTTTCAGGTAATTCGTCTATCTCATCACGTGTCATTGAATTCAAAGTATAGTGTTGCGATTCTAACGTTTCATCCATTTGCAGGAAATGACTACTCGACTCGGCCCTGATATGAACTTGCCGCTTTTCGCCCTCCCCAGGTAACACTATCTGAACACTTCAATTCCATAGCAACTCTTTTTTTATTATCAAAAATGGATCGCAGGCACAAGGATGGGGACAATGGCCAGGACAAGCTCCAGCGTCGCAGCCACAGTGGACCGGTGTTGGGTGGACGCAGGCACCTCCAGGCACTTGGACGCCTCCACCACCCCAAGGATCGCAGCCATTTCAAGCGTGGATGGCACCGCCACCGACGGGGTGGGTGCCACCACCTCAGGGGTGGCCAGCACAACAGTACCCGTGGATGCATGCACAGCCTCCTTATCACCATGGATCACAGGTGACGTTCCATGTTTAGTTTTATGCAAATAGTGACCAAACATAGCCAGTATAGGTATAGGGATAGCAAAACACAGCCTTATTTGAATGATTGATGAATTGCAGGGTTCAGCGTCACATGCTCAGGAGGGTGCTGTCAACGTCCACGACTTCCTCGTCCATGGTTCTGGAGGGAGTGGCCACCTTCCTGGTGGTGGAGGAGGAGTGGCCAAAACTCCCACAGCCCGCAGTGAGTTTGTCCAGGCATTTGGATGCATGCACATCCTTATTAGTGAGTAGTGAGTTTGTTTGAAACTATGGACTTATGGTATTGAAACTATGTATGGACTATGGACTTATGGACTATGGACTATTTATGTATATGTGAATGTGTTTTGTGATATGTATATGTGAATGTGTTTTGTGATATGTATATGTGAATGTGTTTTGTGAATTATGTATTTTGATTGTGAATCTGTATATATGTGAATTGTGATATTGTGTATTTTGCTGTGAATTATTAATAGGTGCAGAAAAATCTGTTTTGGGGGGGGAACCATCAATTTTCGGCCTCGGTGGTGGCCGACGAAAATATCCTGGGAACATATTTTCGTCGGCCATCAGTGGGCCGACGAAAATATCGGGCATGTATTTTCGTCGGCCCCACCTGGCCGACGAAAATATGCCTGGCGTATTTTCGTCGGCTTTCAAGGCCGACGAAAATAGTCAGTCGACCAATTATTTTCGTCGGCCTTGGGAAAGCCGACGAAAATAGATATTTTTCGTCGGTACCGACGGAAATAGGTGCCTATTTTCGTCGAACTTATTTTCGGCGGCTTTTCGTCGGTCTGCCGACGAAAATAGTCTATTTTCGTCGGTTTAGGCTTATTTTCATGGGCTTTTGGCCCACGAAAATTTAGGTGTTTCCTGTAGTGTATGTGACAATGAGAGTGCTATCCGAATAGCGGAAAATCCTGTTGAGCACAGCCGCACAAAGCACATTGACATCCGGCATCACTTTTTGAGAGACCACCAGCAAAAGGGAGATATCGAAGTATTTCATGTTAGCACCGAGAACCAGCTAGCCGATATCTTCACTAAGCCGTTAGATGAAAAGACCTTTTGCAGGCTGCGTAGTGAGCTAAATGTCCTAGATTCGTGGAACTTAGATGATTTATAGCATACATGTGTTTATGCCTTTGATCATGTTCCTTATGCATTTTGTTGTTTACTATGGTGCTCAAGTTGTACAAACACTTCCCGGACCTCACAAGTCCTTGTGCAAGTGATGCACATATTTAGGGGAGTTGTGTTACAACTTGACCCTTTGAGACTAACCATATGCTTGAGTTTGCTTGTTTTAGTCTCAAAGGAGGTTTGAAAGGGAAAAGGTGGACTTGGACCATGAAAGACTTCCACTGCACTCCGATGAGAGGGTAACTTATTCCAAGTTCATCTCATGTACTCTTATTGCCTTTGTGTTCTATTTGAAGATTTTGGTGAGGCAATGGGGTTTAAGGGCCAAGATTGATCCCGTTTTGGTGCTTGATGCCAAAGGGGGAGAAAATAAAGGCCAAAGCAATAGATGGATCAGCTACCACTTGAGAAATTCAGCTACCACTTGAGAATTTTTGAAAATTAGTAGATTAGAGCTTTTGGTTTGTCAAAACTCTTTTATTTGTCTCTTATGTCCAAAGTTGGCCTCTTGTGGGGAGAAGTGTTGATTATGGGAAAAAGGGGGAGTTTTTGAAAACCTTGATCAAATTTCGTTGGAATACCTCTCTTTGTCTCTACAAGTGGATTTGACTTAGAGATAGGAATTTGAGTTTGATTTGCAAAAACAAACCAAGTGGTGGCAAAGAATGATCCATATATGTCAAAATTGAATCAAAACAATTTTGGGTTCTTATTGGAATTGATTTTGTACTTGTTCTACTTGCTTTATGTTGTGTTGGCATAAATCACCAAAAAGGGGGAGATTGAAAGGGAAATGTGCCCTTGGGCCATTTCTAAGTATTTTGGTGATTTAGTGTCCAACACAAGTGCCTAAGTGTAAAAAGGTGGACAAAGTACAAATCAAGGATAAAGGTATGTTTCTCAGACTTAGTACATTGTTTTATGGACTAATGTATTGTGTCTAAGTGCTGGAAACAGGAAAAATCCAATTGAAAATGCCTTGGCTCGAGCAGCCAAGACATTGCTGAGTCTGGGAACACCGGACTGTCCGGTGGTGCACCGGACAGTGTCCGGTGCGCCAGGCTGGCTCGAGCGAAGTGGCCGCTCTCGGGAATTCACCGGCGACGTACGGCTATAATTCACCGGACTGTCCGGTGTGCACCGGATTGTCCGGTGAGCCAACGGTCGGTCGGGCCAACGGTCGGCCGCGCAATCTGCGCGGGACACGTGGCCGAGCCAACGGCTAGAAGGGGGCACCGGACTGTCCGGTGTGCACCGGACATGTCCGGTGCGCCAACGGCTCTCAGGCTGCCAACGGTCGACTGCGCCATTTTTGGAAGGAAATCGGGCACCGGACTGTGTCCGGTGTGCACCGGACTGTCCGGTGCGCCAGTCGACAGAAGGCAAGATCAGCCTTCCTAGAATGCTCTCAACGGCTCCTAGCTGCCTTGGGGCTATAAAAGGGACCCCTAGGCGCATGGAGGAGAATACCAAGCATCCCTACAACATTCCTAAGCACTAAGACATCGATTCCGCGCCTTTGATTCTTTGCGATAGCGATTAGAGCTCTAGTTGAGTGGTGAATCATTGAGTTGTGTTGTGAGCTCTCAATGCGACTTGTGTGCGTGGTGTTGCTGTGATTTCTTGTCTTGAGTGCGTTGCTAATCCCTCCCTTGCTCCGTGCTTCTTTGTGAACTTTCAGTGTAAGGGCGAGAGGCTCCAATTTGTGGAGATTCCTCGCAAACGGGATTGAGTAAAGCAAACAAAACACCGTGGTATTCAAGTGGGTCTTTGGACCGCTTGAGAGGGGTTGATTGCAACCCTCGTCCGTTGGGACGCCACAACGTGGAGTAGGCAAGCGTTGGTCTTGGCCGAACCACGGGATAACCACCGTGCCATCTCTGTGATTGATCCTTGTTGGTTATTGTGTTTTGTTGAGGATTCCTCTTTAGCCACTTGGCAATTATTGTGCTAACGATTAACCAAGTTTGTGGCTTAAGTTTTCAAGTTTCACAGGATCACCTATTCACCCCCCCTCTAGGTGCTCTCACAAGGGTTCAGTCATTACCTTCATAATCTCTTCTACTTCAACAGCAGAAGGCGTTGCAGGAGTATCTTCTTCTTGAACCAACGTTCTTGGTTCTGGAGATGCAGTTTTCCTCTTTCCTGCAGTGGCCACCTTCGGCTCAGGATTCAACTCTTCAGGGCTAAGTTTTTAAGAATCTCCCCTTTTCTTTTTGATTACCTTGGCGACCTCTTCGTCAGCAGCGCTGGAAATTCTTTTTCACTTTGGGCCTCTAGCATCTCCGCCCAGGCGATCATAATCAGCATATTCAAAACCTATGGCATCAAGCACCCTATTCAGCCTTCGCTTCGGCCGAGTGCCGAAGGCTGCTTCATCAGCTGGTCCTCTTTTTTGGAGTAATTTCCAAGGATTTCATTACTCATTACTTCAATTGTATCGAGCCATTCTTGACAGGGTGCTTTAAAATATTTGTTAAACTTATAATAATAGGGTAGTCGGACAAGCTCCCCTTCTTTCTTTTCTCCTTTAAGCTTCGGCATAGTCCACTCCTTCATAGTCGGAAATACTCTGAAAGCCAGAAATTCCTGCACTAAATCTCTAGTGCCAACGTGTTCTGCAATAATTTTGAATTCAGCCAGTGCGGCCCAAGTTGGACCTTCAGTTGTCATTCTGCAACGAGTTCTTGTTTCTCTGAAGATCAGTTCAAGAGGGCTCTGTACTAGCTTCTCTCTGTCTTCGTTAACTTTGACATAAAACCATTCTGACTTCCAGCCTGCCGGCCATTTGCTTCGGTAGCTAATCACAGGAAATTTTGTGGTCTTCTGATAGGCAAAATTGTAACAACCAAAATTTTCGTGCAACCCATCCTTTCTGGCCTTAGTCTGGTAATGCAGCTCATGTACTCGACAGAAGCTGTCGGCAAACGGCTCCACCGCCTGGCTCCGGAGAGCCCAGATATAAACGCTAAGCCTGACAATGGCGTTAGGAGTCAGTTGGTGAAAATAGATCCCAAACTTTTGCAGCACATCAGAAATCATTCTATTCAGAGGAAATCTCAACCCAGCCTTTAAAAAACTCTTGAAAGTAACTATTTCATCCTTTTTCTGGCTTCGGGGTAGTCTCCTCTCCCCCGAAGCGAACTAGATTCTTCTCATTTTCTCTGAAATAGCCCGACTTCACCATTTTGGAGAAATCAGCCTCGGAGATAGTCGACTTCCCGAAGTCCAAATGGCTAGGCTTGCTCGGTACTGCGATATGGTAATCATCGTCAGAATCAGCTTCCTCAATATCTCCTCGTTCTGCTTCGGCAGCAGCTTGTTCTGTTTCGGCAGCAGCCTGTTCTGTTTCGGCAGTAGGGATTCTTTCCGAGGTCACCAATCCGGATCGCTGCATTGCTTCGGAGATAGGAACAGTCTCTGCACCTTCGACTTCGTCTCCCTCACGCTCAACTCTAGCAGTAGAGCGCAATCTGGCCATTCAATTTTGAATTTCTTGAAAGATTTCTCGGGAACTAAATAACCTCTTCTCCCGAAGCTTTTCTTCTGACGAAGTAGACACCAAATTGGAGCTTCGTCTGAATCCGAGAGTCGAGCTTCGGCTATGGTTAAAATTTTTGGCAGCAAAACAGTGCAATAGCAATGAATGCTGTGGTAACTTCACACCTAGCTACCTGTCTGTTTATATAGTGCTGCAGGTAAGAAGGTGAATCGTCAGGATTTTAACACCAGGCAAACAGCTGCTCGCACCCGCTGCGCGGTGGGCCGCAAAGACCAAAATAGTGAACCTGCATGGTGGGACCGCTACGCGCTCGGAAACTGTATCGTTTCTCGACAACGAGCTCCGGGAAGGTGTTTTTCGGACCTTCGGCTTCCTGAAGCCTAGGAGACTTTTTTCACGGATCAAGCTCGTTACGAAAAACAATCTAGCACCGCGAAGGGGCTACTGTTGGGACCATGCTTCGTCGCCGAAGGTCCTGCAGGAAGAAACAGTTTCGGTTGAAGCTGTCTGTACGTAATGCCGAAGGGTGCCGTTCATGAAGCTTCAGAATTAGAAACCGACTTAAAGATAGAATGACCTTTTAGTCCATAAGAGTTTGAGTCGATGTTGTAAACTTTTATGAGGGGTATGATTGTAATTGTTCACAGGCTGTGTCCTGTGCCTATAAATAGTGAACAGTATTCCTTTACTGTTCACGCATTCCTGTAATTGCAATCGCATCACCCGGAAATTACCATTTGTCAAGGCAGAGGTATAATTGTATTTAAATTTTATGTTTAAACATTTAAGATTTATATAGCATAATAAATGATGTCATTTATTTCCAATTTAACTATCTTTAATGCTTTATGTCCTGTGTTATTCCGCATTACCTTCGAGAATTAAATTACGAAGGTGATACTTTCGTAATTTTGTTATTATAACCTTCGTCCGAAGTTCATCGAATCCTTGGGGAAATAATGCTTCAGCGGACGAAGGACATCGATATTTAACATTTTATGTTGCCTTGTTCTTAATTCATAGTATTTGAGAGCAAGTCCCCAACATTGTCGCTTTGATTTTGTGTCTTGTGTGTGTTGCTCATCCCTCCCTTACTCCGTGCTTCTTTGTGAACATCAAAGTGTAAGGGCGAGAGACTCCAAGTTGTGGAGATTCCTCGCGAGCGGGATAAAGTAAGCAAAGCAAAACACCGTGGTATTCAAGTGGGTCTTTGGACTGCTTGAGAGGGGTTGATTGCAACCCTCGTCCGTTGGGACGCCACAACGTGGAATAGGCAAGTTTTGTACTTGGCCGAACCACGGGATAAACCACTGTGTCTCTCTGTGTTGATATCCTTGTGGTTATTGTGTTTGCTAAGACTCCTCTCTAGCCACTTGGCATTATTGTGCTAACGCTTAATCAAGTTTTGTGGCTTTAAGTTTTCAAGTTTTACAGGATCACCTATTCACCCCCCTCTAGGTGCTCTCAATCGGTATCGGAGCCGTTCTCTTCAAGAAAGGGACTAACCGCCCGAAGAGATGGATCCTAAGGGCAAGGGGATTGTGATCAATGATAAGGAGAAGGAGTCCTTCATCAACGAGCCGAAGGATGACAAGCCTACCGACTCGGGCTCGGGCCACAAACGTAAAGATGGGAAGAAGAAGATAAGGTGCATCAAGGAAATCGTCTACTACGACGACAGCAACTACGAGAAAAAGAAGACGGATAACTCAAACTTCTCTTTCGATTATTCTGTATTCCGCATAGTTCAAATGCACATTTGCTTTCCATCCCTCTTGGCAAACCTCCACACTTTGATGGGGAGGACTACGGATTTTGGAGTCACAAAATGCGTAGTCACTTGTTCTCTCTCCATCCAAGCATATGGGAGATTGTTGAGAGTGGAATGAAATTGATAGTACTGATAGTCCTATGTTTATAAATGAACAAATCCATAAAAATGCACAAGCTACTACTGTCCTTTTAGCATCTTTGTGCAGGGAAGAGTACAATAAGGTGAGCGGCTTGGACAATGCCAAGCAGATCTGGGACACCCTCAGGATCTCACATGAGGGGAACGACGTCACCATGCTCACCAAGATGGAGTTGGTGGAGGGCGAGCTTGGGAGATTTGCAATGATAAGGGGAGAGGAGCCAACCCAAACATACAACCGGCTCAAGACCCTCATCAACAAAATAAGGAGCTACGGAAGCACACGATGCACGGACCACAACGTCGTTCGCCTAATGCTAAGGTCTTTTACTGTCCTTGATCCACATCTTGTGAACAATATTCGTGAAAATCCTAGGTACACCAAGATGTCACCCGAAGTACTTGGGAAGTTTGTGAGCGGGAGAATGATGATCAAGGAGGCGAGATACGTGAACGACGCGTTGAACGGTCCAATCCATGAGCCTCAACCCATTGCTCTCAAGGCAATGAGAAGCAAGGAGGCGCTACCTAGCAAGGTGGCGCAAGTTGAGGCGGCCGGGCTCAATGATGAAGAGATGGCCCTCATCATCAAGCGCTTCAAGGCGGCGCTAAAGGGATGCAAGGGGCAGCCTAACAAAAACAAGACAAAGGGGAAGCGCTCATGCTTCAAATGTGGTAAGGTTGGTCATTTTTTCGCTAACTGTCCCGATAATGATAGTGACCAGGAACAAGGGAACAAGAGGGAAAAGAAGAAAGCTTACAAGAAGGCTAAGGGCGAGGCACACCTTGGCAAGGAGTGGGACTCGGATTGTTCGTCGTCCGACTCCGACAACGAAGGACTCGCCGCCACCGCCTTCAACAAATCGGCTCTCTTCCCCAACGAGCGTCACACATGCCTCATGGCGAAGGAGAAGAAGGTATGTGCTCGGAATACTACTTATGCTTCTTCAAGTGAGGATGAGTCTAGTGATGATGATGAAATAGATTATTCATGTTTATTCAAGGGCCTAGATAGAACCAAGGTTGATAAAATTAATGAATTAATTGATGCCTTGTGTAACACCCTGGTGTTACTGTAACTAAAATTTGAGCATGGCAACATAAGCATTGACATTGCATATGTTTGATACACCTAGAGTGCATTCACTAGGTAAAAATTTCAAACAAGTGTATTGTTTTTGGTGTTTTACAAATAGGACCCTGGATAGGGAACCTAACCCTAAATCAGGCTCAAAGGGGCAAAACTTAACCCAAATGAAGAAAACCTAAGGGCTTTAGGGGAAGAGTCATAAAATGTCCCCAAAAACAAGTTGAATCACATTTATACCCCTGGGATACCAAAAATCTAAATTAGAACCCTGGAAAACCCTAAATCCCAACCCTAGGGACCTATGTGCAAAATTAGTCCACTTTTGGACTAAAGTGCAAAAACCAAGTCAAATAAGTATCTTAAGTCATTTGGGACACTCATGTGTGAAATTGCAAGCCAAACCCTAAGTTTTGGACTAATTTGCAAAAATCACCCCTTAAGCTCTATTGAGCCTAAGTCTGAAATCAGTGTGTTTCCTTTAACTTTGAACCTTTGTAACCTTCAAAACTATAGGGTTTTTGCCCTAGGTCACCACATCAAGATTGTAGCCCAATTATAGGAGAACAACTTTGCTTAAGAGTGTAAGCATTGTTGTTAAGAAAATATTGGAGATAAGCAGGCCTGAAGTCAAGCTGTCAGGCTGATTCAGTCTGAATTTCAGATAGGCAGTGACTTGGACCCAAGTTTGAGAGCCAGTTTGACCTTGATCCAGTGCTCAAATAAGTGTAATCCCTATAGTCGATTTGTAGCTGGTAAGTAGCACTACAACTTTGATGCAGAGGCTTGGGTGAGTTGCCAAGTGAAATTTGGAGAAAATCGACCCTCAACTCTAGATGTCAGGTGCTCTGTTGGGAGTTCACCATGGTACAGTAGCAAAGGGGATCAGATCGCCAGTGCAACGGTTCCCACCGCCGGTGACCCCCCCCCCTCACCGTGATTCGCGTCGTCGGCGTCAGGATTCACGCTTGGGTAAGTTGATAACGTCGCGGGGTCAAAAGATCGTCACCGCCAGTGACCTGGAAGCCACTCCGGCTAGCCGTAGTTCATCTCCCCTGGCTCACCGCCCGCGGGTAAAGTGCTCACCGTCGTCGTGCCATCGCCGTTGGCCACCGCGTGTCCTAACCGCGCCATCGCATCGCCGTGACACCCTCTAAACTCCCCGTCGACCATCGGAGTTACTGCCACGGCGGTGAACACGTGTTCACTGCACCACGTTCTTCCTCACTTCCGACCGCCGTGTGTCTCGTCCAAAATTTGCGGCCACCGCCTGTCCTCCCTATAAATTGAGCCCGTGACTAGCTCCGCAAGGTCGTCAGCTAACCAGCCACCACTAATCAGCCACAATCATTCACCAGAGCTCGAGAATTTCCAATTCTCCCCAAATCGGGTTTCCGCCACCGTAGAATCAAGCTCACCGCGGCCAGCCCTATCTAGGTCAGTTCATCCCTCCTTCTCTTTTGTTCGAGCACTCTTGTCGCTCTGTGATGTTGGTCGAACTGCCAATTGGTACGGAATAGCTCTAGATCACCGGGAACGCATTCATCTGTCCGCCACCTATTCGGTTCACGCGGACAGAGCTTAATAGGTCGCCACTCGTGTAATTGGGTTGGGGGAAATACTCGGGGTAGATCCAATTTGGTGTCTGTTGCTCGGAGAACCCAGCCGTTGCCCCAATCGGCCGGTACAGGTGCTCGCCGGAGTGCTCCCCGCGCTGCCGTCGTCATGGACTTGGCGTGCAAAGAATTAGAAATCAAGGGGGCTCGGTGTAAAGCGTCAGCGACTCAGGGAATAGTGCTTCGGATCTACTTCGGGTTGTTCTAAAACGTAAGGGCCTTTCTGCAAAGTCACCAGCGTGGCCGCGCGCGGGCGCGCTTCTGCCTGGGACTGGGCCGACTGGGCTAGATCCAGCCCAACACTATTCACCCTTTTCTCCTTTTCTTTTTCAGAATAACTTTCGAAATATATAGAAAAATGTAGAAAAATGGTAAAATGGTGAAACCAATTTTCCTAGGTTTCTTATTTTCCCTAGAATTCAATAAAAATAGTTTTATGATTTTTAGAGAAAATAAGGAATTTTAAGGCATTTAAAGTAGTTTAAGGTAATGGTTCTGGATTTTTAGAAAATAAATAGTAATTCCAAAAATGTCCAAACTTTTTATATGAGTCTTATACATTATTTAGAAGCCTTGGGTAGAATTTGGGTTGATTTGGACCTTGTTTGATAACTAGAACCCAAAACCCCCACCCCTGCTCTATGAACTCCTTTGCTGACTCTGGAAACCCTAAGTTCTCGGAGTTCCGTGAAGGAAAGTTGTATTCAAGACTTTAGATAATAAGTTTCTATTATCTTTGCACTCTCATGAGCATTACATGGCATTCATTCTTATATATGTATATATATGGTTATGTTAGAACACGAAGAAGAAGTGGAAGTCACTGAAGAGAAGACACCACCACCCTCGGATTCTCAGGCAGGCAACTGCTTCTACTTTGATATTTGTGGATCCGAGGCCAGACTCACCTGTGAACGAAGGCAAGCCCCGGTGCATGCAACCCTTCTTGAGTTTTAAATACTTTTCGCACACTTTAAGTATAGTGAAATATGCATTAGGTTATCGGAGTTGCTTGAAACCCTTTGATGCATTGCATTCTTTGATATCCATACCTTTATAGATACTTCTGATGAAGTATCAGAAATATGATTTACAAAAATGCTTAGCCCTGCTTAGATCTTGTGGATAGAGGTTGTCCTTAGCCTAGCTCGAGAAAGGATGACTTCTACCCGCAAGAATATTTTCTTTTGGAGCAATGGTGGGATCTTACTGCAAAGTTCCCTGTGATGCTCTTTTCATCCTAAGGAACAGAAACCATCCTAAGGATGGAAGTACTTAAATCGAGACTTGGGTTAGGAACAGGTGATGTTCTACCCAGGTTGATTAAGGATTGAATGCGTATGTAGGCGTGCTGATCGAGGACCCTTTAACTGGTCACATGCCTCGTCATGGGTAAGCCTTGCCTCGGGCAGACTAAGGCCAGAATAAGATAACACGAAATGGGCATGGAGCGGTGGCGAGAGTAGCGTGTACCCACTGTGGCAAGAGGCTGGACGGTGTGTATCTGTGCTCTCGGTTTGCGTGAACCTGATCTGGTCTTAAGAACCCGGTGGCGGGTTGACATATGCAAGGGTAAGTGCTACATATGTCGTGTGATTGGAGATCCTCAGCTGGAGTATAATCGATTCGGATCGCCGTACCTGGTCACTTCCCTACAACCTAAGTCAGGATGTGAACATTATGGATAAAAATGATGTTGTATTGATGAGATGATGAATTAGACTAGAGGCAAACAGAGTCTATTAATACTTAATTCGGCGTTAAAATGTTGAAAGTAAGGACTCACTTTAGTAAGCTATTTCTGCAACAGTATCTAAGTTGATTTTTTGCTAAAGCCTCTCCTTGATTCCTATTTATCCAGCATACCCTTGAGAGTCTTTTCCTTAGTCGGGTAAGACTTGCTGAGTAATTCCATACTCAGGGTTTATCCCTCCGTTGTTTTTAGGTGAGGAAGTGACAAACCTTTGTTGCTTTTGCTCCAAGGTGGTTCCTAATGAAGATAAGCAAGAGTGAAGTGCGGGAGGAAAGGATCCTCCATTAGGACTTTTTGTGTGATAACTGTCGGGAGGAGTTTTTGCCTCCCTTGGTATGTGTAATAATATTATTCTGCACCTTGTTATATAGTTCTGGTCTGTAATAAACAACTTGATATTACTTTTAATAAATGTAAGTTCATTTAATCGCCTTCTGCATATCTATATCTCCGATGTTCTGTAATGTCTTGCAAGACGGGTGAAACGTTCCTGGTAAGGTAAGAAGAAGATACCGAACTTGTCGAGTAATCCAGGAACATCTATAGGGTTGTCTGATGTCTGTTGGACAAAGACCACTGTAGGTGGGCCTAGTTACTTGGGAGGTTCCGTCACACCTTGAATGATAAGAATAGGTTATTAGAAAAGCAAGAGGATCTTTTGTATGAAGAACATGATAAGTTTGTAGAGGCACAAAAATCCCTTGCTTTAGAAATTTAAAGGAATGAAATGCTTTCTAGCGAATTGTCTACATGCCATGACTCTATTTCTAGCTTAGAGAGCATAAATGATGATTTGAATGCTAAGTTAGAAATAGCAAATAAATCAACATCTTGTGTAGAACATGTTACAATTTGTAATAGGTGTAAAGATTTTGATGTTGATGCTTGTAGTGAACACCTAGTTTCAATTTCTAAATTGAATGATGAATTGGCTAGTCTTAATGCCCAACTTAAGACTAGCAAGAGTGAAATTGATAAAATAAAATTTGCAAGGGATGCCTACACGATTGGTAGACACCCCTCAATTAAGGATGGTCTTGGCTTCAAGAGGGAAGTCAAGAACTTAACAAGCCATAAGGCTTCCATCTCCACCAAGGAAAAGGGAAGGCCCCTATGGATAATAGTGCTCAAAAGAACCATGCTTTCATGTATCATGATAGGAGACAATCTAGGAATGTTAATAGAAGTTATGATGCTTTTAATTCTCATGCTATGATTGCTTCTAGTTCTTCCTATATGCATGGTAGAGATATGCCTAGGAAAAATATTCATCATGTGCCTAGAAAGAATATTGTTCATGTTCCTAGGAAAGTAATTAATGAACCTTCTACAATTTTTCATACTTGCAATGCTTCCTTTGCTATTTGTAGAAAGGATAAGAAGGTAATTGCTAGGAAGTTAGGGGCAAGATGCAAGGGAGATAAAACTTGCATTTGGGTCCCTAAGACCATTGTGACTAACCTTGTAGGATCCAACAAGAGTTGGGTACCTAAAACCCAAGCCTAAATTTGCCTTGCAGGTTTATGCATCCGGGGTTCAAGCTGGATTATCGACAGCGGATGCACAAACCACATGACGGGGGAGAAGAAGATGTTCACCTCCTACGTCAAGAACAAGGATTCCCAATATTCAATCATATTCGGTGATGGGAACCAAGGCAAGGTGAAAGGGTTAGGGAAGATTGCTATTTCATCCGAGCACTTTATTTCTAATGTGTTTTTAGTTGAGTGACTTGGATATAATTTGTTATCCGTTAGTCAATTATGCAATATGGGATATAATTGTTTATTCACAAATGTAGATGTGTCTGTCTTTAGAAGGTGTGATGGTTCACTAGCTTTTAAGGGTGTACTAGACGACAAACTTTATTTAGTTGATTTGCAAAAGAGGAGGCCGGTCTAGATGCATGCTTAATTGCTAAGACTTGCATGGGTTAGCTGTGGCATCGCCGTTTAGCACATGTGGGAATGAAGAACCTTCACAAGCTTCTAAAGGGAGAACACGTGATAGGTTCTAACTAACGTGCATTTCGAAAAAGATAGACCTTGTGCAGCTTGTCAAGCAGGAAAACAGGTGGGAAGCTCTCATCATACCAAAAATGTGATGACCACATCAAGACCGTTGGAGATGCTTCATATGGACCTCTTCGGACCCGTCGCCTATCTAAGCATAGGAGGAAGTAAGTATGGTCTTGTTATAGTTGATGATTTTTTCCCGCTTCACTTGGGTATTCTTTTTGCAGGATAAATCTTAAACCCAAGGGACCCTCAAGCGCTTCCTAAGGAGAGCTCAAAATGAGTTTGAGCTCAAGGTGAAGAAGATAAGGAGCGACAACGGGTCCGAATTCAAGAACCTTCAAGTGGAGGAGTACCTTGAGGAGGAAGGGATCAAGCACGAGTTCTCCGCTCCCTACACACCAAAGCAAAATGGTGTGGTAGAGAGGAAGAATAGGACGCTCATCGATATGGCGAGGACAATGCTTGGAGAGTTCAAGACGCCCGAGTGCTTTTGGTCAGAAGCCGTGAACACGTCTTGTCACGCCATCAACCGGGTGTATCTTCATCGCCTCCTCAAGAAGACTTCGTATGAGCTTCTAACCGGTAACAAACCCAATGTATCTTACTTTCGTGTATTTGGGAGCAAATGTTACATTCTAGTGAAGAAAGGTAGAAATTCTAAGTTTGCTCCCAAAGCTGTAGAAGGGTTTTTGTTAGGTTATGACTCAAATACAAAGGCGTATAGGGTCTTCAACAAATCATCGGGTTTGGTTGAAGTCTCTAGCGACGTTGTATTTGATGAGACTAATGGCTCTCCAAGAGAGCAAGTTGTTGATCTTGATGATGTAGATGAAGAAGACATTCCAACGGCCATGATTTGCACCATGGCGATTGGAGATGTGCGGCCACAGGAACAGAAGGAGCAAGATCAACCTTCTTCCTCAACAATGGTGCAACCCCAAACTCAAGACGATGAACAGGTTCATCAAAAGGAGGCGTGTGATCAAGGGGGAGCACAAGATGATCATGTGATGGAGGAAGAAGCACAACCGGCACCTCCAACCCATGTTCCAGCGACGATTCAAAGGAACCATCCGTCGACCAAATTTTGGGTGACATTAGCAAGGGAGTAACTACTCGTTCTAGATTAGTTAATTTTGTGAGCATTACTCCTTTGTCTCTTCTATTGAGCCTTTCAGGGTAGAAGAGCCTTGCTAGATCCGGACTGGGTGTTGGCCATGCAGGAGGAGCTCAATAATTTCAAGACAAATGAAGTTTGGACACTGGTGCCTCGTCCCAAGCAAAATGTTGTGGGAACCAAGTGGGTGTTCCGCAACAACAAGATGAGCACAGGGTGGTGACAAGGAACAAGGCTCGACTTGTGGCAAAAGGTTATGCCCAAGTCGCAGGTTTGGACTTTGAGGAGACTTTTGCTCCTGTGGCTAGGCTAGAGTCCATTCGTATTTTGCTAGCATATGCCGCTCATCATTCTTTCAGGTTGTTTCAAATGGATGTGAAGAGCGCTTTCCTCAACGGGCCAATCAAGGAGGAGGTGTACTTGGAGCAACCCCTGGCTTCGAGGATGAACGGTACCCCGACCACGTATGTAAGCTCTCTAAGGCGCTCTATGGACTTAAGCAAGCCCCAAGAGCATGGTATGAATGCCTTAGAGACTTTTTAATTGCTAATGCTTTCAAGGTTGGGAAAGTCGATCCAACTCTTTTCACTAAGACTTGCGATGGTGATCTTTTTGTGTGCCAAATTTATGTCGATGACATAATATTTGGTTCTACTAACCAAAAGTCTTGTGAAGAGTTTAGCAGGGTGATGACTCAGAAGTTCGAGATGTCGATGATGGGCGAGTTTGAACTACTTCCTTGGGTTCCAAGTGAAGCAACTCAAGGATGGCACCTTCATCTCCCAAATGAAGTACACGCAAGACTTGCTAAAGCGGTTTGGGATGAAGGACGCCAAGCCCGCAAAGACTCTGATGGGAACCGACGGACACACCGACCTCAACAAAGGAGGTAAGTCCGTTGATCAAAAGGCATACCGGTCTATGATAGGGTCTTTACTTTATTTATGTGCTAGTAGACCGGATATTATGCTTAGTGTATGCATGTGTGCCAGATTTCAATCCGATCTAAGGAAGTGTCACTTAGTGGCCGTGAAGCGAATTCTTAGATATTTAGTCGCTACGCCCTGCTTCGGGATCTGGTATCCAAAGGGGTCTACCTTTGATTTGATTGGATATTCAGATTCCGACTATGCTGGATGTAAGGTCGATAGGAAGAGTACATCGGGGACGTGCCAATTCTTAGGAAGGTCCCTGGTGTCATGGAATTCTAAGAAACAAACTTCCGTTGCCCTATCCACCGCTGAGGCCGAGTATGTTGCCGCAGGACAGTGTGCGCGCAACTACTCTGGATGAGACAAACCCTTCGGACTTTGGCTACAATCTGAGCAAAGTCCCACTCCTATGTGACAATGAGAGTGCTATTCGCATAGCGGAAAATCCTGTTGAGCACAGCCGCACAAAGCACATTGACATCCGACATCACTTTTTGAGAGACCACCAGCAAAAGGGAGATATCGAAGTGTTTTATGTTAGCACCGAGAACCAGCTAGCCGATATCTTTACCAAGCCTTTAGATGAGAAGACCTTTTGCAGGCTGCGTAGTGAGCTAAATGTCTTAGATTCGCGGAACTTGGATTGATTTGTCGCATACATGTGTATTATGCTTTGATCATGTTTCTTATGCATTTTGTTGTTTACTTGTGGTGCTCAAGTTGTACAAACACTCCCCGGACCTCACAAGTCCTTTTGCAAGTGATGCACATATTTAGGGGGAGATGTGCTACAACTTGACCCTTTGAGACTAACAGTGTGCTTGAGTTTGCTTGATTTAGTCTCAAAGGCGGTTTGAAAGGGAAAGGGTGGACTTGGACCATGAAAGACTTCCACTGCACTCCGATGAGAGGGTAACTTATTCCAAGTTCATCTCATTGCCTTTGTACTCTTATTTGAAGATTTTGGTGAGGCAATGGGGTTAAAGGGCCAAGATTGATCCAGTTTTGGTGCTTGATGCCAAAGGGGGAGAAAATAAGGCCAAAGCAATAAATGGATCAGCTACCACTTGAGAAATTTTGAAAATAGTAGAATAGAGTTTTTGGTTTGTCAAAACTCTCTTGTTGTCTCTGTTGTCAAAAGTTGGCCTCTTGTGGGGAGAATGGTTGATTATGGGAAAAAGGGGGAGTTTTTGAAATCCTTGATCAATTTCTCTTGGAACACCTCTTTTTATGTCTCTACAAGTGAATTTGACTTAGAGATAGGAAATTGAGTTTGATTTGCAAAAACAAAACCAAGTGGTGGCAAAGAATGATCCATATATGCCAATTTTGAATCAAAACAATTTTGAGTTCTCATTTGTATTGATGTTGCACTTCTTTTAGTTGTTTTTTGTTGTGTTGGCATAAATCACCAAAAAGGGGGAGATTGAAAGGGAAATGTGCCCTTGGGCCATTTCTAAGTATTTTGGTGATTGAGTGCCAACACAAGTGCTTAAGTGTAAATCTATGCCAATTGATGGACAAAGTGCAAATCAAGTCTAAAGGTATGTTTCTAGACTTAGTACATTATTTTGAGAACTAATGTATTGTGTCTAAGTGCTGGAAACAGGAGAAATCAAATTGGAAAAGAGATGGCTTTGTTCAGCCAAAGTCTGCTCAGTCTGGGTGCACCGGACTGTCCGGTGGTGCACCGGACAGTGTCCGTGTGCGCCAGGCTGGCTCTGGCGAACTTGCTGCTCTCGGGACTTCGCCGGCGGTGTACGGCTATAAATCACCGGACTGTCCAGTGGTGCACCAGACTGTCCAGTGAGCCATTCACAGGCGAACTCTTCGCTCTCGGGAGATGATTAACGGCGTACTACTATAATTCACCGGACTGTCCGGTGGTGCACCGGTCGGCCGGGCCAACGGTCGGCCGCGCGATTCGCGCGGGACACGTGGTCGAGCTAACGGCTAGAAGGGGGCACCGGACTGTCCGGTGTGCACCGGACAGTGTCCGGTGCGCCAACGGCTCTGAATCTTCAACGGTCGGCTTCGCCAAATAAGGAAAGAGATCCGCACCAGACAGTGTCTGGTGGTGCACCGGACTGTCCGGTGTGCCAGGCGACAGAAGGCAAGATTTGCCTTCCTGGAATGCTCTCAACGGCTCCTAGCTGCCTTGGGGCTATAAAAGGGACCCCTAGGCGCATGGAGGAGCACACCAAGCATTCTCTAAGCATTCCCAAGCACCAAGACTTCGATTCCGCGCATTTGATTCTTTGTGAGAGCAAACTAGAGCTCTATTTGAGTTGTGAACTCGTCGGGTTGTGTTGTGAGCTCTTGTTGTGACTTGTGTGCGTGTTGTCGCTCCGATTTTGTGTCTTGTGTGTGTTGCTCATCCCTCCCTTACTCCGTGCTTCTTTGTGAACATTAAAGTGTAAGGGCGAGAGACTCCAAGTTGTGGAGATTCCTCGCGAGCGGGATAAAGTAAGCAAAGCAAAACACCGTGGTATTCAAGTGGGTCTTTGGACTGCTTGAGAGGGTTGATTGCAACCCTCGTCCGTTGGGACGCCACAATGTGGAATAGGCAAGTTTGTACTTGGCCGAACCACGGGATAAACCACTGTGTCTCTCTGTGTTGATATCCTTATGGTTATTGTGTTTTGCTAAGACTCCTCTCTAGCCACTTGGCATTATTGTGCTAACGCTTAATCAAGTTTTATGGCTTTAAGTTTTCAAGTTTTACAGGATCACCTATTCACCCCCCCCCCTCTAGGTGCTCTCAACAAGGGATAAAGTTAGAAGACTTAGGCGATGGAAATGAGAAATGCTGATTTTCTCTCTCCAAATCATTAACAAAATAAACATGTAGATATTTTGGGGTTCTGAAATCTAGGTCTAAAAGATATATAAAAGGGCCAAAATAAGATCGACAACAATATTTGGACGGATTTAATTTGATGAATACTTCAGAGTCAGATAAATTTTCACCCGTTATTTATATCCAAAGTTTTGGATCTGCGCGAGAAACACACGGACCAAACCAAATAAGACCGGCATAGATATTCCATACTATGTCGAATCTAATTGAAAACAAATAAACCCCATCTATTCTGAATTTGGAATTTGGATTTAAAACGAGGACTAAACGAGCCAATTTAAAGCGTTATCGATTAATAGATTACTTTCTCAGATTTTTAAATAGGAAAGCGAATCAGCTAACCGTTGTTCTGGTTTCATTTAGTTCAAGTTTGATTTATTCTAAACAGTCCACCCTTAATATTATCGCTACAGAGTTCATAGAGATCGCTTGAACAAGAGCGAAATAATTAGGTGACTTTTCCAATTCGTCTATTCGATTAATTTTAAACTGGCACCAGACCACGTCATTATCTTCGATGTTTTAGACTGTGCTAGATTTGATTCGAAATCGGAAAATTTTATCCACAGTCTGAACTGGGAAACAGATTAATTATGAATACTCAATATCGGCTTTAATTATCTCGATTCAATTAAATTTTTGCGTTAACACTTTTGTCGTTGAGTTCTACTTAATTTGCTCGGGACAAAATTACTTGGCCGATTTCAAGAATTAGAGTTTGGGCAAGATGTCTATGGCTCAACCCAAACGATATTGGATTCATATTTTCGGAAGATTACTAAAGTTTTTTAAACAAATGGAGACAGGACACAATATCAAAATCGTGATAGACGAAGATGATTAGACTTAGTGGCCTTTACATTCACCGATATCCCATGCTTAAGTCTGTACTCGTTGTCGAGCAGACGATAAACAACTTGGAGTGTTACAACCCTCCCCCCTTAAAAGAATCTCGTCCCGAGATTCGAAGCGAAAGACTTTTAAGAGTAGAGAAGCATGTAACCATGTCCATATCGGCGATAACAAAGGCAGTTCCAAGCAAAGGCGAGTGTCTTAGAATGTTATTTCTCTAGTGGACATAACATGTATCGCCTTAAGCCAATTTGAAGATGTCCACCCATAGAGACGATATCTGCCAGAGGGACACATAAGGTTCCATGTGTGTAGTTTGCTTTTTCTGATGACACTGTACTATCTGAGTCTGTTGAGCGAGTGGCAAATATGCGATCTTACCCAACAGATCTAGATGCAACTTCTTGGGTAAAACATACAGAAAGAGGTTTACCAACAAGTGGTCACAGTAAGTTTATAGCACACAAGATGGGTGTGAATGTCGAATAACATCACAGTTAACTCATGTTAGCTAGAAAATCCAAGTCCCTGAAAGGTGATATAGATTTGAGAAAATCACCAGCGGAGGGATCTGTAAATGTTGCCTTCACAACCAATCCATTTTATCGAACACTAATCATGGATCTACTTGATCACACATGCTGGAAAAGCACATGTGAGACGATCAAGGCATGACTAGAGCGACGATTAGGTGGTTATCAGTCGACTTAACTTGATTCTTGAAAGTACTTCCTTAGTATGGGTTGAACCAAAGTGAGTTTAGACAACTTGATAAAACAATCTCTAAACTCAACCTTCGTTCACAAAGTAGTTACAAGTTAGTAAAAACCAACTTGTTGAACTATTTTTGACATTGGGCATGTCCTCTCAGTACCATCGGTAAGCCAAGGGTTGAGAGTTTACTCTTGTTACAGGAGATACATTTGGTCATGTGGTTCATTCGTTCCTTCATGCGAGATGAACCGACTTGGTCCAGGAATACATGGATTAAATAAGAGAGCGAATGAACAAACTCCTGCATCTCAGCAGCAGGGGAAACAAATCTCCATTTTGAGAGCAAATCAGCTGTTTTCCAACACTAAAAAGCTCCAAGGCTTCACCTTTACACAAAGGACGTAAAGGGAACTTGTATGCGTGTAGTCACTATCAAAGTCAAGGGAAAAAGAGACCACATGAAAGGGGTAGGCCCTTTTGATCCAACAGAGATGATAGATGTTGCCTGGTCACTTCGACAAACAACACCGAAATCGTTTCAAGGAAGAGATCTACGGAAGATAATATATTAGTGTAGTTCCACAATGGATCATGACCAGAGACCTTGATACTAGCATCGACGAGTAGCACAACCTTGCGTGTACATTCACAAGGGGCTCTCAGTTTTGCTGCGGCACCATAAGTCATTAATCATGACACCATTACCGAACTGGCACTAATAAAGAATCTCACGTAGCAAAAACAGATTGTGCCAAGATAACACATTGATATAGTCTTATAATGGATTACAACTACTAACCGTGATACCAGCGCGTGCCAAGTAGCGCAACCATGTGTGTACATTCATAGGAGGCCCTTGGTTTCAGCGCGGCACCATCGGTTTTAGTCATAACGCCATTACCAAACTCAATCAATAAGAAATCTCGCACCACACAACTGGATTGAGCAAGGGTGACAATATACAAAGAGATACTCCACCTGTAAGGATGGTTACAAGTAGAGAGCCAAACAGATCATGGCCCGATGAAATGAACAAGGTATGGCCATAACCTAAATTTGTATGAGTTTGGTCATGGAGGATAATGGTAAATTCAAATTTGGGTCTCGGTTCACCAACTAAGAACATGGCCTAATTTTGGGTTTAAGCAACCGAACTACTAACCCTCTATCGGCACATCAACACAAGAGCACACATAAAGCACCCTAAGAGGTCACCTAAAGAATGGAGGACACCTATTTCATCGAAGTTCATAATTCAGCATTACACCATATTATCTACAGCCAATGGCTACTGGAATAAAGATGAGAGAAGCATTTTGGGTGTATAGGTGACAAACATGATGCAACAATCAGGATGCATGCTCGCCCTATGCGTCCTCACTGATTTTGCCAACATAATATGGCAATAATGTTCTATACCGGTGGCATACGTACGATTCTCACGGTATTTTGCTAGTCGTCAGCTACACATACGTTTTCGAAGTTAGTGTACTTGCAGAAAATTCCATCACAACCCCAATTTCCAATGATGCAAGTCACACATGACAATGTATCACAGTTTATACTCCATATATTGCTATATGGAGGCTAGCTCATCATTAAGCACCGAGCCACGCATAGGCACCGTTGCCACACTTTAACCATAGGGGCAACTCATTATGGTAACTCACCTTCTTGCCTGAGCATAGGTGCGTCGTTACAAGTACATTACACTTCTCAGTATTCCCATGTTTGTATACCCATACACATTCATGGGGTACTGATTTCCCAGAAAAGTAAATACTCCACATCACAGCCTTCATATATACATATGTGGAACATGTATATAATCAAGCGCTACAATTAAGCACTTCCCTAGACCGACGGTTGTTCGGTCATGCTCTCACATCTCACCTTACCTGATCGTCGATCCATTCAAAACTGAATGGCCTCAAAAATAACAATACACATGTATGCAATACCCACCAGGTTGTGGGTTATTGGTTTTAAACTAAGCCACCTGATAGTCCTTAGTTTAGGGCTTAACAGAGGATGTCACTAGCATTATAGTTTTTCAAAACTATTTTTCAAAGCCAAACAATGTGTTTAGTTAAAAATAGGTTTTCTAAAACCAAAACTTTGTTTTTAAAATACGTATGTGACCGTATATACTTAATCCTGCTCTGATACCAGCTGTGGCAGAACCTCCCAAGTTATTGGGCCCACATGCACCTGTCCTTGTCTCAAAGACCTCAGACGGCTATGCATGTGCACCAAATAACTTAACATGATCCGTCCGCGTGTCCCAAGGACCCCGGATAAACCACTTACAACCAAGATCGCAAGATTAAGTAACACAAATCACACACCAGCAGTTTGCAGCGGAAATCTTAATACCAAATTTTACAAGTTACAAAATTTTACTTTGTACATGATCGGAGTGATTACAAAAGTGATTCAAAGAAATAACTTTGAACTATTATAAATTATTTGTAGTTTTGAAATATATGCTAGCTCAAGTCACCATCCTCAATAAGAAGTATAGAAGAGTTACTTAGACTTATAAGAAGGTCGAGCCCACCGGCACTTAACACCATCATCAGCAGCACAAAACTATAACCTGAAAAACAACAGGGAATAAAACCTGAGTATGGAATTACTCAGCAAGACTTACCCGACTAAAGAAAGACTCTCAAGGATATGCTGGATTTGGGAATCAAGGAAAGGCTTTTAGCAAGAATCAACTTTAATAGTTTGCAGAAAAGCTTACTAAAATGAGTCCTTACTTTCAACATTTTAAGGCTAGATTAAGTATTAATAGACCTTGTTTGCATCTAGTCTAATTTCATCATCACATTAATCAATACAACATGATTTTTTGCTCATTATGATTCCATCCATGACTTAGATTGTAGGGCAATGACCAAGTCTTCATGTCCGAGAAGTAATGGCGATCCTGAATCGATTAATACCCAGCTGGGGATCTTCGATCACACGACATATGTAGCACTTAACCCTTGCATATGTCAACTCGCCACCGGGGTTTTTAAGACCAGATCAGGTTCACGCCAACCGAGAGCACAGATACACCACCGTCCAGCCTCTTGCCATGGAGGGTACACGCTACTCTCGCCATCTCTCCACTCCCATTGCGTGTTATCTTATTCTGGTATTAGTCTGCCCGAGGCAAAGCTTACCCATGATGAGGCATGTGACCAATTAAAAGGTCCTCGATCATCAAGCCTACATTCAATATAATCCTTAATCAACCTGGGTAGAACATCACCTGTTCCTAGCCCAAACCCCGATTTAAGTACTTCCATCCTTAGGATTGTTTGTGTTCCTTAGGATGAAAAGAGCATTGTAGGGAACTTTACAGTAAGATCCCACCATTGCTCCCAATGAAAATATTCTTGTAGGCAGAAGCCATCCTTCCTCAGGATAACCCTAAGCTAGGCATTAACGCAAAGGACAACCTCTATCCACAAGATTTACCTCTAAGCAAGGCTAAGCAATTTTTGTAAATAATATTTTGATACTTCACAGAAGTATCTATAAAGGTATGGATATCAAGGTAGGCAATGCATCAAAGGGTTTCCAAGCAACTCCTATAAACCTAATGCACATTTCACTAGACTTAAAGTGTGCAAAAATTATTTAAAAACACAAGGAAGGGGTTGCATGCACCGGGGCTTGCCTGGACAACACAAGGTTAGTGTTGTTAGACGACATCCACTTGACGATCATCCTTGTCCTAGCACTTGAGCAGATCATCCCATCTTCAGGTTCGTCCATCCGCTTTACTATGCGGAGTAACCTGCGCTTGGAGTCGACTTGGCTCGTCTTCCGCATCACGCGATTAATTAATGTACCTGAATGAAATGCATTATGCACATGAATGCATATAGACAAGAATATCATAAACCTAAATAGTGCTACGCAATAGCGAATTAAACACCTAGCGGCGAGGCGTTGTACAAGTTCATACAGAAATACTAGTTATTGATATACGACTACACGTAATAATTACGCCTCTCTAGATTAACTGAATCTAACGCAAACATCATGAAACAACAAACTATACACATTTTAATACGATTAGCCTAACACAACTTATCAGCGAATTAATTAAATTCTAACTTATCCCTCGTTTTATAAATTTTACTAAGCATATTTTATACAATATACCATCACACCAATCACTGGATAAGAAAATCGGCGATCATATCCTACTCCAACATTATCGATCACAAACAGAGATGACACTAACTACTAGTGCAGGACATCGACTTCATCTTACGCGCACTGAACACAATTACCATCGACAGATTTATCGACAATTGTATAAAATACTGAATTTAACCTACGCGTCACCGAATACTACACTCTGTAAAATAGAACTAGTTCGAATATACTCGGCAACTAAACTCCTCGAAGTACACTTCGTGTTACTGGTATTTCTAACTTAAACTTCGAACGCAAACTAAGCGTCTTATTTCACAATCATAAAATCAATAGTAAAAATAGTGATTTGACTCACCATTATTAACTCGATTCAGTGTTTGCGGGAACGACGACAGTCTTCGATTGAAGTCTTCAATCAACAGCTGACGAGTATAGAACGGAGCTCCACTTTCTCTTCCATCCACAACTCTTGGAATCTTTCCATATTAACTAGAACTCTGCATCGCTGGCGATGATTCTTGTTCTGGCCTTTCGCCGAGCACTTGGGCATCGACCAGGGGCTTGCTTCTCTATATCTTCTTGGGATTCTTTTGTCGGCGCGAACACCAGTCGAAGACAGCACGTAGGGACTAGCGTCGAAGCGAGGCGACGGAACAACGACGATGGGGTGGGGCAGTGTTGAAGGAGCTCGACGGGATGGCGAATATGAGTTCGACGGAGACGGAACCGATTGTCGAACAGGAACTGCGTAGATCAACAACCGAAGCATGGCGCGATAGACGGGGGATGTCGTGATGGCCGACGAGATCTGAGGGCCAAGAACACGGAACGACGACACCCACGAGCTGGGGAAAAAGAACACATGGTTGGGCGTTAACGGACGGATCCGAGCGCGAGGGAGAAGCTCGACCGGCGAGCTGGAGCGAGCTAGTGCACACGATGACTTGAGGAAGCTGCGCACGCGCACGGACTTAGGGAGATGGGCGGATTGACACAGTGGAGCAGGGCGCGTAGCGAGCTGAGGAACGACGGCGAGGTCGTGGCCGAGCCGGACGAGGAGCACGCAGCCAACACCAAAGGCGAGCGCAGCAGGGAACGATGTCCTGCCTGGCCGAGCTGAAGGAAGCTGTGGACCAGAGGAAGTACCGCGGCGCGGAGACTAGGCGAGCTGGCTAGTTCGGACAGGGACAACCGACGTGAGGACCATGACGAATATGAAATCGTTGACCGATCAAGATGTGATTGGTGAGTTGAGCGACCTCCGATGATTTGACGGCAGTCACGACAGTGAACAGGAGGGCGCGCACAGGGAGCAGGCACGGCTGGGAAAAAAGCAGGGGCTTCACGGCGCTGGAGAAGAACTCGGCACGGCGGCCATGGTAGGGACTCGCGGCCGGCGATCAGGGGCAAACATGGAAGCTTCACGCCATGGAAGGGTTGGAGTAGAGCAGCAGGAGCCCGCGCGCAGGGAACACGCCGATGCCAGGACGCGCGACATAGGGAGACCGAGCAGAGAGCTTCGAGCGGAGCTGTGGCTAGCGAGACCTCGGCTGGACGGAGAGCGCGCAGAGAAGGGGCCTCGGCGAGCAGAGGAGCGCGCACGCCTGGAGCTGAGCTGGGGCGAGCGCGACCGTCCTTGCCGGTGAGGAGCCGAGCAGTCAGGCGCTGGAGCTAGAGGAGGGAGCCAGCTGTGCGCGGCCATGGAGAATGGCAGAGAGAACTTTGAGCTGAGCGCGAGGGAGAGAGGTCCGAGTTGGAGCTTGGAGCTCGCGTCTAGCAGAGGAAGAAAAAGGGAGGAGACGCGGCGAGCTGAGGGAGCTCCGGCTGGGCGCTCATCCTTGGCAGATGGGGATGGGGCGTCGGAGACAGGGGCATGGAGAACTCCGCTAGGGCTTGAGGGAGGAAGGCCGAGGACATGGCCGGACAGCAAGGAGACAGGGGCAGCGTGGGTGAAGACGATGGGCGAGCAGAGAGGAATCTGGAGGGAGGAGGCATCGGCTGGAGGAGATGGACATAGAGAAGATGTCCAGGGAAGATGGATACGGCGTCCATATGAGAAGCAATAGGAATCGTGCCGTCTAGATGAGATAAGGACACAACGGCAAGGGGTAAAGTTAGAAGACTTAGGCGATGGAAAAGAGAAATGCTGATTTTTCCTCTCCAAATCATTAAAAAAAAACATGTAGATATTTTGGGTTCTGAAATCTGGGTCTAAAAGATATATAAAAGGGCCAAAATAAGATCGACAACAATATTTGGACCGGATTTAATTTGATGAATACTTCAGAGTCAGATAAATTTTCACCCGTTATTTATATCCAAAGTTTTGGATCTGGGCGAGAAACACACGGACCAAACCAAATAAGACCAGCATGGATATTCCATACTATATCGAATCTAATTGAAAACAGATAAACCCCATCTATTCTGAATTTTGGGATTTGGATTTACAACGAGGAGTAAACGGGCCAATTTAAAGCGTTATCGATTAATAGATTACTTTCTCAGATTTTTAAATAGGAAAGCAAATCAGCTAACCGTTGTTCTGTTTTCATTTAGTTCAATTTTGATTTATTCTAAACAGTCCACCCTTAATATTATCGCTACAGAGTTCGTAGAGATCGCTCGAACAAGAGCGAAATAATTAGGTGACGTTTCCAATTCGTCTTATTCGATTAATTTTAAACTGGCACCAGACCACGTCATTATCTTCGATGTTTTAGACTGTGCTAGATTTGATTCGAAATCGAAAAATTTTATCCGCAGTCTGAACTGGGAAACAGATTAATTATGAATACTCAATATCGGCTTTAATTATCTCGATTCAATTAAATTTTGCGTTAACACTTTTGTCGTTGAGTTCTACTTAATTTGCTTGAGACAAAACTACATGGCCGATTTCAAGAATTAGAGTTTTGGGCAAGATGTCGATGGCTCAACCCAAACGATATTGGATTCATATTTTTGGAAGATTACTAAAGTTTAAATTTTTGCTAAATAATTTATGACAATTTAAACAGATGGAGACAGACACAATATCAAAATTGTGATAGACGAAGATGATTAGACTTAGTGGCCTTTACATTCACCGATATCCCATGCTTAAGTCTGTACTCGTTGTCGAGCAGACGATAAACACCTGGAGTGTTACACCCGAGAGCGACGAGTTCGCTGCGAATGACTCACCGGACAGTCCGGTGCGCCACCGAATGGTCCGGTGAATTATAGCCGTACGCCGCCGTCTAGTCCCGAGAGCAGCCTTTTCACGCGGACCAGCCTGGCGCACCGGACACTGTCCGGTGCACCACCGGACAGTCTGGTGTGCCAAGCCGAGCTGGAGTTAGCTGCATAGAGTCAAGTCTTTTTCCAATTCTTTTCTCCCTATTCTAGCACTTAGACAAGATATGTTAGTACTCAAAAACAATTTACTAAGTCTAGAAACGTACCTTTATCTTTGATTTGCACTTCTCACTTTACTTGGTGTCGGTGTTTCGAAACCCGGGGGTCCCTGGACCGACGAGTGAATTGTCGCCGCGTGCCCCAGCCCAAATGGGTCGACGCGAGGCGGAACGCAAAGGGGGGAAAGGAGGCAGCCGGAGGGAGGCAGGCGTGAGAGAGTGGATCCCGCGGCCTTCGTGTTAGCCCCGCGCTTGAGTCGGGTGCGCTTGCAGTAGGGGGATACAAGCGTCCACGCGGGAGTGAGAGCGAGCGGCCTTGCACGAGCGCCGTCCCGTCCTTCTCCGCGCGGGCCAACCCTCTGTAAGAGGGCCCTGGTCCTTCCTTTTATAGGCGTAAGGAGAGGATCCAGGTGTACAATGGGGTGTGTAGCGATGTGCTAACGTGTCTAGCGGTGGTGAGCTAGCGCCCTAAGTACATGCCATCGTGGTAGCCGGAGAGGTCTTGGCACCCGGTTAGTGTGGTGTCGTGGCCGTCGGAGGAGCGCTGGAGCCTGGCGGAAGGACAGCTATCGGGGCTGTCGAGTCCTCGCTGACGTCCTCTTGCTTCTGTAAGAGGGCCGAGAGCCGCCGTCGTCACAGATCGTGCGGGGCGCCATCATTGCCTATCTGGCAGAGCGAGCCAGATGGGACGCCGGTCTTGTTCCCCGTAGCTTGAGTCAGCTCGGGGCAGGGTAATGATGGCGCCTCCTGTCGACGTGGTCGGTCCGCGCCCTAGGTTGGGCGATGTGGAGGCTCCTCCGAGGTCGAGGTCGAGTCTGTCTTCCGAAGCCGTGGTCGAGTCCGAGCCCCTGGGTCGGCGAGGCGGAGACCGTCGGCTGAGGCCAGGGCTAAGTCCGAGCCCTGGGGTCGAGCGAAGCGGAGTCCATCGTCTCCTGGGGTCGAGCCCATGTCCGAGCCTGGGGTCGGGCGAGGCGGAGTTTTGTCGTCTTCCGGGGCTGAGCCCGAGGTCCGAGCCCTGGGTTGGGCGGAGCGGAGTTCGCCGTCTTTCGGGGCTGAGCCCGAGTCCGAGCCCTGGTCGAGCGGAGCGGAGTTCGCCGTCTTCCGGGGCTGAGCCCGAGTCCGAGCCCTGGGTCGGGCGGAGTGGAGTTTGCCGTCTTCCGGGGCTGAGCCCAAGTCCGAGCCCTGGGTCAGGCGGAGCGGAGTTCGCCGTCTTCCGGGGCTGAGCCCGAGACCGAGCCCTAGGGTCGGGCGAGGCGGAGTTTCCTATGACGCCCGAGGCCGGCCTTGGCTGCTGTCAGCCTCACTCTGTCGGGTGGCTCAGCAGTCGGAGCGGTGGAGGGCGGCGCTGTCCTCTTGTCAGACCGGTCAGTAGAGCGGCAAAGTGACTGCGGTCACTTCGGCTCTGTCGACTGGAGGGCGTGCGTCAGGATAAAGATGTTAGGCCACCTTTGCATTAAATGCCTCTGCGATTTGGTCGGGTCGGCATGGCGATGTGGCCAAGGTTGCTTCTTGGTGAAGACTGGGGCCTCGGGCGAGCCAATAGTGTGCCCGTTGCTGGAGGGGGGGTCTTCGGGCGAGACGTAGGTTCTCTAGGGTCGGCTTCCCTTGCCCGAGGCTAGGCTCGGGCGAGGCACGATCATGTCCCTTGAATGGACCGATCCTTGACTTAATCGCACCCATCAGGCCTTTGCAGCTTTGTGCTGATGGGGGTTACCAGCTGAGATTTAGGGGCCTTGAGGGTACCCCTAATTATGGTCCCCGACAGTAGCCCCCGAGCCTCCAAGGGAGTACTAATACTCGCTTGGAGGCTTTTGGCCGCACTTTTTTGCAAGGGGACCAGCCTTTTTTGGTTGCATTCCGGTGGGTGCGCGCGAGCGCACCCGCCGGGTGTAGCCCCCGAGGCCTCGGAGGAGTAGTTTTACTCCTTCGAGGTCTTAGTGCGTTTCGCAACACTTCGGCTAGTCTAGTTGTTCCCTCATGCGAGCTGGCCGTAGCCCGAGTGCACGGTCGGGTCCCAAGTTCTCTGGGCTGGTATGTTAACGCTGTCAACGGTTTGGCCGGAGCCGGATTTGCGAGAGCAGCCCCCGAGCCTCTGCACAGGGCGAGAGGACAGTCAAGGACAGACTCATCTTTTTTTACATACGCCCCTGCGTCGCCTTTCCGCAAGGAGGGGGGGGGAAAGCGCCATGTTGTCCTCGGAGGGCGCCGAACATGGTGTCTCCGGTGAGCTGCTGGCGGGTAATGCGACAGGGCGAGTGGTTCGCGAGGCGGTCGTTGCGCGTGCGTGAGCCGTTCGAGGAACGGGTCACGGGCGCACCGTCTTCATGTCGTGGGAGAGGGCTCCCTCGCTTCCCCTGGATGGGACGTAAGCTTGGCTGACGACGTGACCGCTGCTTCTGCCCGCCTGTCACCGCCATTACTGTCGGCCCAATTTTGACCGCATTTGACCGTCGCGCTTGGCTGGCACTGCAGGGTTGCCTCGAGTCGCGGTTATTGACTCCGCAGTCGAGGAGACACGGTAGTGGCGTGAGTGGCGGTGCAGTTGCTCACACGTAGCAACCGGCGCGCCGGTTGCATGACGCGTGGGCCTGAACCTCCATGCTGGGCTCGTTGGAGTCGAAGGGGCGCGCCCACTTGGCACGGTTGCATGCCGCCTGCATGGCTGTCCGCCCTTTCACCCGCTGGTCTGGGCGAAAGTGGAGGAGTGCTTGTAACCGTCGGGTGGTTGCATGCACCGCGCGCGCGTGGCGGTTTGGCTTCTTCTCCTCTAGACCGGCTTGCATGACGTGTGGGACCCAGCCCCCGCGCCGTGGGGGAGAGAATCTTGGAGCGTGTTGGAGAAGACTCAGCCCGCGACGGCTGGGGGCGCAAGTAGGGAGAGTCGTCTTTTAAAAGGGGGGCGACCCCCTTGGAGGGCAACCATGTCTTCGCGCTTCCCTCATGCATCGTGTCTTCCCACCTTCCGAGCCCCCGGGCGGGGGACGCCCGGAATCCTTCCGTCTTGTCGTCGGAGGAACGCAACTTCGTGGAAGTTGGTACCTTTTGTCCATCGTTCGGCTTCAAGGATTTTCATCAGGCAGCCCGGCTGCATCCCCTCGCTGGTGGTCACCCAAGACGGTGACCCCCAGCTTTTGGACGGGGAGAAGCAAGCCGGGCTGCGATCTTGGTCCCGCCCTCAGCTTCAAGGATGTTCATCATCCTTGCTGGGGCAGAGGCCGGGCTGGGCCGGAGCTCTACCTCCCGCGCGGGTTCGTGAGTCAGCCTCCCCTTCAGCATCCAAGGGAGAGGGCGCTCACTAGCCCTGCGAGCGGGGCAGACTTCAACAACACGGGGCCGGTCGACGACGGGTGTCGCCAGCTCCAGCATGTTGGGCTCGCCGGCTTGGCTCCCGGTGCCCCCTCCTGCCGCGAGGGCGGTTGCCGCGCCGCGCACACGGGTGGACCGCCCAAGACATCGCGCGCTGTTAGAGCGGCGTTCGTGTTCTAGGGCTGTCCTGCCTTTGCGACGGTACAGGGCCTCCGCGCGGAGGTTGGTGCTCCGCTCGTCCGGGAGGATCTGAGTGGGGATCTGCCGATGGGCTGACGCTCCACTCGAAGGTGCCGAGGTGGATGCGGACCGAGAAGTCTCCGTCGCCGACGGGATCACTGCCACCGTCGTGCTCCTGGCCTCCGGCTCTTTGTACTTGTCCTCGCCCCTCGAGCGTCGGCGCGGGCGAGGGCAGGGTTGCAGCGGCTTCCGCCCTGGGGCCATCGCTGCTGCCGTGGGGACGGAACCGGGGTTCCGTTTGTATTGGCACCTTGAATGCCAGTGTTTTTGTTCATTGTGGCTGTCGAGGCCTGAACGTGTATGTATTTTCGGCGTGGAGCCGTGTTTTTTCTTCATTTCGAGCACTGAGACTCGCCTTGTCGATTATCTGTACCGCTTCACCGAGCGTGAGTTGCCTCGTGCAAAGGTGACGAGTGAAGTATCCGTATCCCGGAGGAGTAGGAGTCCCTCGGCTCGGTCGGCCTTGCTGTCCGAGGCCTCTCTTGCTTAGTTAAAGGAACCCCTCAGCCGCTCTTCGATGAGCCGAAGCCAGGGGTAGTAGTGTCAGCATGGACGGAGGCAGAGTTGGCTTCGAAAAGGAGGTGTAGTTGGCCAGAGCCTGGCCAGGCGTCCACCGGCGGAAACCGACGCCGGAGTTGAGCTGCCGAGGCCACATGTCGAGCTGATTGTCTTTGGGGGATAGCTGGCCGAGGCCTCGGGGTGGCTGGCCGAGCCGCCTGCTCGGGCCGGATTCTCGAAGAAGACCCTGGCGGCGATGGCCTGGGTGCGGTGCTGATGTTGTCCTTCAGAGTGGGGGCCCTCCGACCGCGTCGCCGTCTGAGGCTAAGTCGGACCCCACCGAAGGTGTAGCTGATGCCGAGGGTGCTGCTGCCCCCTTCGGTTGTCGATGTCCGAGCCTGCAGGATCAGGTTGTCTTGTAGTGTGTGTATGTTTTCTGCGGCCGCCGAGGCCTAAACACACCATCGTCGTGTTGTAAAGCTGTGTTCCTTTTCCTGTTGTTTCAAGTATCCGGACTCATTTGTCGGTAACAGAATTGTTTGTGCGGGCGAGAGTTGCTTTTCACGGAAGGTGATGAGTGAGGTATCTGTATCCCGGAGGCATAGGAATCCCTCGGCTCGGTCGGCCTTGCCGCTTACGCGCGCTCTTACTCGTCCATAAGGTTCTGTTACCGACGCAGTCGAGAAGGTCCGAAAATCATTTCGGCAGAGGAGCTCTCGAGCATGAAGACTTGTTCGGTCCGTGGAGTCACTTATCCGAGCGCGAGTTACTTATCGCAGAAGGTGATGAGTGAGGTATCTGTATCCCGGAGGCGTAGGAGTCCCTCGGCTTGGTCAGCCTTGGCTGCTTACGTGTACTCCGTCGTTTTCAGATCCACTTTGAAGTAGTCGAAGAGCACGAAAGGCATTCTGGCAGAAAATATTTTTTTCTTTTTTTTCGAGGAAAATTTTGACGCAGAGGGGGTTGCCCCCTTCTAGCCCCCGAGGGAGGGTCGGGCTTTGCCGAGGCAAGGCTGACCCTTCCTTGACGACCAGACTTGGTGTGTGAACGAGGTATACGAGCAACTTGAAAGCATCTTAAGGGTAGAAGCGACGTGGCTATTGGATGTTCCGAGCATTGCTATAGACCTCGCCTTGGCTGTTGGCCAGCTTTTACGTTCCGGGCTTCAGGACCTTGGCGATGACGAACGGCCCTTCCCAGGGAGGCGTGAGTTTGTGCCGCCCTCGGGTGTCTTGTCGCAGCCGAAGCACCAGGTCGCCCACCTGGAGGTCTCGGGACCGAACCCCTCGGGCGTGGTAGCGTCGCAGGGACTGTTGGTACCGCGCCGAGTGCAGTAAGGCCATGTCCCGAGCCTCCTCTAGCTGGTCCAGTGAGTCTTCTCGATTGGCTCGGTTGCTTTGGTCGGTGTAGGCCCGCGTCCTCGGGGAACCGTATTATAGGTCTGTGGGCAAGATGGGCTCGGCCCCATAGACTAGAAAGAACGGCGTGAAGCCCGTGGCTCGGCTCGGCGTTGTCCTCAGGCTCCAGACCACCGAGGAGAGTTCCTTCATCCACCGCTTGCCGAACTTGTTGAGGTCGTTGTAGATTCGAGGCTTGAGTCCTTGCAGGATCATGCCGTTGGCCCGCTCCACTTGCCCATTCGTCATGGGTGTGCCACGGCAGCCCAGTCCACCCGGATGTGGTGATCCTCGCAGAAGTCCAGGAACTTTCTGCCGGTGAACTGGGTGCCGTTGTCGGTGATGATGGAGTTCGGGACCCCAAAGCGATGGATGATGTTGGTGAAGAACGCCACCGCCTGTTTGGACCTGATGCTGTTTAGGGGTCGGACCTCGATCCACTTGGAGAATTTGTCGATGGCGACCAACAGGTGCGTGTAGCCCCCGGGTGCCTTCTGTAAGGGGCCTACAAGGTCCAGACCCCACACAGCAACACGGCCAGGTGATGGTATGGTCTGCAGAGCCTGAGCGGGCAGGTGGGTCTGCCTCGCGTAGAACTGACACCCTTTCGCAGGTGCGGACAATTCTAGTAGCGTCGGCCACCGCCGTCGGCCAGTAGAATCCTTGTCGGAAGGCGTTTCCAACGAGGGTTCGAGGTGCTGCGTGATGGCCGCAAGCCCCCGAGTGTATCTCTTGCAAGAGCTGCTGGCCTTCGGTGATGAAAATGCATCGCTAGAGGATGCCTGAGGGGCTGCGGTGGTAGAGCTCCTTCCCATCTCCCAGCAAGACGAAAGACTTGGCGCGTCGCGCCAACCGCCAAGCTTCGGCTTGGTCGAGGGGTAGCTGACCTCGGTCCTCGGTGGAGATATTGCAGGTACGGGGTCTGCCAGCTTTGATTAGGTGTGACCTCGCTCGGTTCCCCCTCGACGCGCAGTGCCTCACCCTCGGGGGCTGAGAGTACCTCGGACTGAGCCGAGGGTACCTCGGACCGGGCCGAGGGTATCTTGGACTGAACCGAGGGTGCCTCGGGCGGAGCCGAAGGTGCCTCGGGCTCGGGCGTGTCCTCGGTCTTGACGGAGGGTTGATGCAGGTCTTGGGAGAATACGTCCGGGGGAACCATTGTTCGTCCCGAGGCTATTTTAGCTAGCTCATCTGCAGTCTTGTTGTAGCGTCGGGCGATGTGGTTGAGCTCGAGCCCGTTAGAACTTGTCTTCCAGGCGCCGAACCTCATCGCAGTAGGTTTCCATCTTCGGGTCGCGACAGTGGGAGTTCTTCATGACTTGGTCGATGATGAGCTGCGAGTCACAGTGAGCATCGAGGTGTCGGACCCCTAGCTCGATGGCGATTCGCAACCCGTTTACCAGAGCCTCGTACTCTGCCACATTGTTGGACGCCGGGAAGTGGAGGCGTAGCACATAGCGTAGGTGCTTTCCGAGGGGCGAGACGAAGAGGAGGCCTATGCCGGCCCCCGTCTTCATCAGCGACCCGTCGAAAAACATAGGTCCAGAGCTCCGGTTGGATCAGAGCTGTCGGGAGCTGGGTGTCGGCCCATTCAGCCACGAAGTCCGCCAAGACCTGGGACTTGATGGCCTTCCGAGGGGCGAATGAGATCGTCTCGCCCATGATCTCCACCGACCACTTCGCAATCCTACCCGAGGCCTCTCGGGACTGGATGATCTCTCCGAGGGGAAGGATGACACCACAGTCACCGGATGAGAATCGAAGTAGTGTCGCAACTTCCGTCGTTTCAGGATCACGGTGTACAGCAGCTTCTAGATCTGTGGGTAGCGGATCTTGGTCTCGGATAGTACCCTCACTGATGAAGTAGACTGGCCTCTGGACGGGCAATGCATGCCCTTCTTCTCGTCTCTCAACCACGATCGCGGCGCTAACCACCTGGGTGGTTGCGGCGACGTAGATCAAGAGGGCTTCTCCGGCAGCGGGGGGCACCAAGATGGGCGCGTTCGTGAGGAGCGCCTTCAGGTTCTCGAGGGCTTCCTCGGCCTCGGGAGTCCAAGCGAAGCACTCAGCTTTTCTTAAGAGGCGGTACAGAGGCAGACCTCTTTCGCCGAGGCGAGAGATGAAGCGGCTCAGAGCCGCGAGACATCCCATGACCCTCTGTACGCCTTTCAAGTCCTTGATTGGCCCCATGCTGGTGATGGCTGCAATCTTCTCCGGGTTGGCTTCGATGCCCCGCTCAGAGACGATGAACCCCAAGAGCATGCCTCGAGGGACCCCAAAGACACACTTTTCGGGATTAAGCTTCACGCCTTTTGCCTTGAGACACCGGAATGTCGCTTCAAGGTCGGAAAGGAGGTCGGAGGCCTTCCTCGTCTTGACTACGATGTCATCGACGTAGGCCTCGACCGTTCGGCCGATGTGTTCGCCAAACACATGGTTCATGCATCGTTGGTACGTCGCCCCGCATTCCTCAAACCAAACGGCATTGTAACATAGCAGTACATGCCGAAGGGTGTGATGAATGAAGTCGCGAGCTGGTCGGACTCTTTCATCCTGATCTGGTGATACCCTGAGTAGGCATCGAGGAAAGACAGGGTTTCACACCCAGCAGTGGAATCCACGATCTGATCGATGCGAGGCAGAGGGTAGGGAACCTTCGGACATGCTTTGTTTAGACCAGTGTAGTCTACACACATCCGCCATTTCCCCCCTTTCTTTCTCATAAGCACAGGGTTGGCAAGCCATTCGGATGGAATACCTCTTTGATGAACCCTGCCGCCAGTAGCTTGTGGATCTCTTCGCCTATGGCTCTGCTCTTTTCTTCGTCGAATCGGCGCAGAGGTTGCTTCACGGGTCGGGCCCCAGCTCGAATATCCAGAGAGTGCTCGGCGACTTCCCTCGGTATGCAGGCATGTCCGAGGGACTCACGCGAAAACGCCGGCGTTCGCGCGGAGAAAGTCGACGAGCACTGCTTCCTATTTGGGGTCGAGCTCGGAGCCGATCCGGATCTGCTTGGAGGCGTCGTTGCAGGGGTCGAGAGGGACGGACTTGACCGTCTCCACCGGTTCGAAGTTGCCGGCGTGGCGCTTCACGTCGGGCGCCTCCCTAGAGAGGCTCTCCAGGTCAGCGATGAGGGCCTCGGATTCGGCGAGGGCCTCGGCGTACTCCACGCACTCCACATCGCATTCGTATGCGTGTCGGTATGTGGGCCCGACGGTGATGACCCCGTTGGGGCCCGGCATCTTGAGCTTGAGGTAGGTGTAGTTGGGGACGGCCATGAACTTGGCGTAGCATGGCCTCCCCAGCACTGCGTGGTAGGTTCCTCGAAACCCGACCCACTTCGAACGTGAGGGTCTCCTTTCGAAAGTTGGAGGGCGTCCCGAAGCAGACGGGTAGGTCGAGTTGTCCGAGGGGATGAACGCGCTTCCCGGGGACGATCCCGTGGAAAGGCGCAGCGCCCGTCCGGACCGAGGACAGATCGATCCGCAGGAGCCCGAGTGTCTCGGCGTAGATGATGTTGAGGCTGCTGCCTCCGTCCATGAGGACCTTGGTGAGCCTGACGTTGCCGATGATGGGGTCGACAACGAGTGGGTATCTCCCCGGGCTCGGCACGTAGTCTGGATGGTCGGCCTGGTCAAAGGTGATGGGCTTGTCGGACCAGTCTAGGTAGACTGGCGCCGCCACCTTTACCGAGCAGACCTCCCGACGCTCTTGCTTGCGGTGCCGAGCCGAGGCGTTCGCCACTTTGCCCACCGTAGATCATGAAGCAGTCGCGGACCTCAGGGAACCCTCCTGCCTTGCGATCTTCCTCCTTCGTGTCGTCGAGGGCCTTGCCTCCCTCCGCGGGTGGCCCGGCCTTGTGGAAGTGTCGTCGAAGCATGGCACACTCCTCAAGGGTGTGCTTGACGGGCTCCTGATGATAGGGGCACGGCTCCTTGAGCATCTTGTCGAAGAGGTTGGCACCTCCGGGAGGTTTCCGAGGGTTCTTGTACTCGGCGGCGGCGACAAGGTCCGCGTCGGCGGCATCGCGTTTCGCTTGCGACTTCTTCTTGCCCTTCTTCTTGGCGCCACGCTGAGTTTGACGCCTCGGGAGCATCTTCCGGTGGGCGGCCCTGGGGCTGCTTGTCCTTCCGGAAAATGGCCTCAACCGCCTCCTGGCCAGAGGCGAACTTGTGGCGATGTCCATCAGCTCGCTCGCCCTGGTGGGGGTCTTGCGACCCAGCTTGCTCACCAGGTCGCGGCAGGTGGTGCCAGCGAGGAACGCGCCGATGACATCTGAATCAGTGACGTTGGGCAGCTTTGTGCGCTGCTTCGAGAATCGCCGGATGTAGTCCCAGAGAGGCTCTCCCGGCTGCTGGCGGCAGCTTCGGAGATCCCAGGAGTTCCCAGGGCACACGTACGTGCCCTGGAAATTGCCGGCGAAGGCTTGGACCAGGTCGTCCCAGTTGGAGATCTGCCCAGGGGGCAGGTGCTCCAGCCAGGCTCGAGCGGTGTCGGAGAGGAACAGGGGGGAGGTTGCGGATGATGAGGTTGTCATCGTCCGTTCCACCCAGTTGGCAGGCCAGCCGATAGTCCGCGAGCCACAGTTCCGGTCTCGTCTCCCCTGAGTACTTTGTGATAGTAGTCAAGGTTCGGAACCGGGTCGGGAACGGTTCCCGTCGTATGGCTCGGCTGAAAGCCTGCGGACCGGGTGGTTCGGGCGAAGGACTCCGATCCTCCCCGCTGTCGTAGCGTCCCCCCACGCCTGGGGTGGTAGCCTCGGTGCGCCCTGTCGTCGAGGTGGGCCCGACGGCCGTGATGATGGCGCTCGTTGCCGAGGCAACCCGGGGCCGCAGGCGCTGTGTTGCGCGGCGCCCGGAGTGGACCGAGGCTTCCCGCATGAGTCGGGAAGTCGCGGCGCGATGTTCCGAGGGGAACCCCTGCCTTCGGGAGGCAGAGCTTTCGGCCCGTTAGACCGCGGCGTCCTCCAGGAGATTCTTGAGCTCTCCCTGGATACGCCGCCCCTCGGTGGTTGATGGCTCCGGCATCACGCGGAGAAGCATTGCTGCTGCAGCCAGGTTTTGGCCGACTCCGCTGGAATCCGGCGGCGGCCTCACCCTGACGTCGTCGGCGATGCGGTGCTGGATGTCCTGGGGGAGATGACGCGCTTCTCTCGGTCGGGGGTTGGACCGCCCATTCCTGCCCGATGTCCCGGCGGATCGGCACAAGCATTCCTGCTCCCTCGTCAAGCCTGGCCTGCCTCTCGCGGATTTGCTCGAGCTGTGGGTCAGGACCCCCCACCGGGACGGGGACCACAGCTAGCTCCCGAAGGATGTCAACGCGAGGCACGGACCTAGGGGGATCACCATTCTCCGGCATACCAAGATGGTTACCTTCGCCAGGACCTCCTAGATTGACGTGGAAACATTCACGACTTGGGCCGCGGTCCTCGTTGTCGAGGCCGCGGCTGCCGTCGGAACAGTCAGAAAGGCAGTAGTCACATGCGGTCATGAAGTCCCGCACGGCACTGGGGTTACCAAGTCCGGAGGAATCCCAACAGGGGTCGGGTTCGCCATCTTCCTCGGACCCCGAGGGCTCGTAGGTCGAGACGTCCGTCAGCCGGTCTCAGGGTGACCGCACACGATACCCCAGAGGGTTTGGACTCGCCTCTATGAAAGTGCTCACCGAAGTGTAGTCGCTTGGTGGGTCGAGGCTGAATCCAAAAGACGCGAGATGGGAATCGGTCGGTACCTTTCGGTCGATGGTTGGTGACGAGGTCACGTCTGGGACTGACTGCACCATTGTCTCAGGTACGAGGGTGACGCCCAGCAACTCCTTCGTGAGTGTGTGGCGTCGTGCATTTGCTTGAGGTCGGCGTGTTGCGGGGAGGCAGCGCTCATCTTCGTCTCAGACGCGAGATCAATGCCCGACGCGCCCTCCGTTGGGGCGCCGGCGCCGTCGACTCGCTCGACAGCAAACGAGGTGCCGCTTCCCGCTTGGCCTTGGTTGCCCCGCCTCCTCCTCCGTCGATGGGGGAGGGGACGGGACAAGCCCGAATGTCGTCCTTCCACCACATGGGAAGGCGTCGTCGATTTCCCCGCCGGCGAGCGGGTTGTCGACCGCCATTGTCGCACGGCGGGGGAAGGAGTATCATGTCGTAGCTGTCGTCGAGGGACATGAACTCAAGATTCCCGAAACGGAGCACCGTCCCGGGCTAGAAAGGTTGCTGGAGACTGCCCATCAGGAGCTTGTCGGGAAGCTGTTCGTCAACACGCAGCAGGCCCCTACCTGGTGTGCCAACTGTCGGTGTTTCGAAACCTGGGGGGTCCTTGGACCGACGAAGTGAATTGTCGCCGCGTGCCCCAGCCCAGATGGGTAGACGCGAGGCAGAACGCAAAGGGGGAAAGGAGGCAGCCGGAGGTAGGCAGGCGTGAGAGAGCGAATCCCGCGGCCTTCGTGTTAGCCCCACGCCAGAGTCGGGTGCGCTTGCAGTAGGGGGATACAAGCGTCCACGCGGGAGTGGGAGCGAGAGGCCTTGCGCGAGCGCCGTCCCGTCCTTCTCCGCGCAGGCCAACCCTCTGTAAGAGGGCCCTGGTCCTTCCTTTTATAGGCGTAAGGAGAGGATCCAGGTGTACAATGGGGTGTGTAGCGATGTGCTAACGTGTCTAGCGGTGGTGAGCTAGCGCCCTAAGTACATGCCATCGTGGCAGCCGGAGAGGTCTTGGCACCCGGTTCGTGTGGTGTCGTGGCCGTCGGAGGAGCGCTGGAGCCTGGCGGAAGGACAGCTGTCGAGGCTGTTGAGTCCTCGCTGACGGTCCTCTTGCTTCCGTAAGGGGGCCGAGAGCCGCCGTCGTCACAGATCGTGCGGGGCGCCATCATTTCCTATCTGGCGGAGCGAGCCAGATGGGACGCCGGTCTTGTTCCCCGTAGCTTGAGTCAGCTCGGGCAGGGTAATGATGGCGCCTCCTGTCGACGTGGTCGGTCCGCGCCCTAGGTTGGGCAATGTGGAGGCTCCTCCGAGGTCGAGGTCGAGTCTGTCTTCCGTGGCCGTGGTCGAGTCCGAGCCCCTGGGTCGGGTGAGGCGGAGGACCGTCGGCTGAGGCCAGGGCTGAGTCCGAGCCCTGGGGTCGGGCGAAGCGGAGTCTATCGTCTCCTGGGGTCGAGCCCATGTCCGAGCCCTGGGGTCGGGCGAGGCGAAGTTCGTCGTCTTCCGGGGCTGAGCCCGAGTCCGAGCCCTGGGTCGGGCGGAGCGGAGTTCACCGTCTTCCGGGCTGAGCCCGAGTCCGAGCCCTGGGTCGGGCGGAGCGGAGTTCGCCGTCTTCCGGGGCTGAGCCCGAGTCCGAGCCATGGGTCGGGCGGAGCGGAGTTCGCCGTCTTCCGGGGCTGAGCCCGAGTCCGAGCCCTAGGGTCGGGCGAGGCAGAGTTTCCTATGATGCCCGAGGCCGGCCCTTGGCTGCTTTCAGCCTCACTCTGTCGGGTGGCTCAGCAGTCGGAGCGGTGCAGGCGGCACTGTCCTCTTGTCAGACCGGTTAGTAGAGCGGCGAAGTGACTGCGGTCACTTCGGCTCTGTCGACTGGAGGGCGTTGCGTCAGGATAAATGTGTCAGGCCACCTTTGCATTAAATGCCTCTGCGATTTGGTCGGTCGGCGTGGCGATGTGGCCAAGGTTGCTTCTTGGTGAAGACTGGGCCTCGGGCGAGCCGATAGTGTGCCCGTTGCTGGAGGGGGGTCCTCGGGCGAGACGTAGGTTCTCCAGGGTTGGCTTCCCTTGCTTGAGGCTAGGCTCAGGCGAGGCACGATCATGTCCCTTGAATGGACCCGATCCTTGACTTAATCGCACCCATCAGGCCTTTGCAGCTTTGTGCTGATGGGGGTTACCAGCTGAGATTTAGGGGCCTTGAGGGTACCCCTAATTATGGTCCCCCGACACTTGGCACATGTGAACTTAATTAAACATGTTGGGCACTTAATCACCAAAACATTATAGAAATTGCCCAAGGGCATATTTCCCTTTCACTAACAAATCCGGCAAAGTAGTTGCCAAATATGTTGGGGCCAAACACAAGGGCTCAAATACTTGTGTTTGGGTGCCCCAAGGTGCTTGTTTCTAACATCAAAGGACCCAAGGACTATTTGGGTACCTAAAAATAAGGCCTAAAATTGTTTTGCAGGTTTATGCATCCGGGGGCTCAAGTTGGATCATTGATAGCGGATGCACAAACCACATGATAGGGGAGAAAAGAATGTTCTCCTCCTACGAGAAAACCAAGATCCCCAAAGAGCTATGACATTCGGGGATGGAAATCAAGGTTTGGTCAAAGGACTTGGTAAAATTGCGATATCACCTGACCATTCCATTTCCAATGTTTTTCTTGTAGATTCTTTAGATTACAATTTGCTTTCAGTTTCTCAATTATGCAATATGGGCTACAACTGTCTTTTTACCGATATAAGGTGTTACTGTCTTTAGAAGAAGTGATGATTCTAGTAGCATTTAAGGGAGTATTAAGAGGGTCAGCTATACTTAGTTGATTTTAATAGAGCTGAACTCGATACTTGCTTAAATGCTAAGACTAATATGGGTTGGCTCTGGCATCGCTGACTAGCCCATGTTGGAATGAAGAATCTTCACAAGCTTCTAAAGGGAGAGCACATTTTGGGACTAACAAAATGTTCATTTTGAGAAAGACAGGGTTTGTAGCGCATGTCAAGTAGGAAAGCAAGTTGGAGCCCATCATCCACACAAGAACATAATGACAACAGACAGGCCACTAGAATTACTCCACATGGATTTATTCGGCCCGATAGCTTACATAAGCATCGGTGGGAGTAAGTACCTGTCTAGTAATTGTGAATGATTATTCTCGCTTCACTTGGGTGTTCTTTTTGCAGGATAAATCCACAAACCCAAGAGACCCTAAAGGGATTCTTGAGACGAGCTCAAAATGAGTTCGGCTTAAGGATCAAAAAGATTAGAAGCGACAATGGGACAGAGTTCAAGAATTCACAAATAGAAGGCTTCCTTGAGGAGGAGGGCATCAAGCATGAGTTCTCTTCTCCCTACACACCTCAACAAAATGGTGTAGTGGAGAGGAAGAATAGAACTCTACTTGACATGGCGAGGACCATGCTTGATGAGTACAAGACACCGGACCGGTTTTGGGTTGAGGCGATTAACACCGCTGCTACTCCATCAACTGGCTCTATCTTCACCGAATCCTCAAGAAGACATCTTATGAACTCCTCACCGGTAAAAAGCCAAATATTTCATATTTTAGAGTCTTTGGTAGCAAATGTTTTTATTCTTGTCAAAAGAGGTAGAAAATCTAATTTGCTCCTAAGGTTGTAGAAGGCTTTTTACTAGGATATGATTCGAACACAAGGGCATATAAACTCTTAACAAGTCCACTGGACTAGTTGAAGTTTCTTGTGACATTGTGTTGATGAGACTAACGGCTCCCAAGTGGAGCAAGTTGATCTTGATGAGCTAGATGATGAAGAGGCTCTGTGCGTCGCGCTAAGGAACATGTCTATTGGGGATGTGTGTCCTAAAGAATCCGAGGAGCCAACCCAAGCACAAGATCAATCGGCATCTTCCATTCAAGCATCTCCACCAACCCAAGATGAGGAATAGGCTCAAGATGATGAAGAAGAAGATCAAGAGAATGAGCCACCTCAAGAGGAGGACAAGAATCAAGGGGGAGATGAAATTGATCAAGACAAGGAAGATGATCAAGAAATACAGGGTCAAAGACCGCCACCACCCAAGAGTCCACCAGGTGATTCAAAGAGATCACCCGTGAACTCCATTCTTGGTGATATCCATAAGGGGGTAACTACTCGATCTCGACTCGCTCATTTTTGTGAATATTACTCTTTTGTGTCCTCTATTGAGCCTTACAGATTGTGGATGCACTAAGAGATTCGAATTGGTGTTGGCAATGCAAGAGGAGCTCAACAACTTCATAAGAAATGAGGTATTGGCATTTAGTTCCACGTCCTGATCAAAATGTTGTAGGTACCAAGTGGGTATTTTGCAACAAGCAATATGAGCATGGTGTGGTGATAAGGAACAAAGCCAGACTTGTCGCCAAGGTTATTCACAAGTCGAAGGTTTGGACTTTGGTGAAACTTATGCACCCGTAGCTAGGCTTGAGTCAATTCACATATTACTTGCCTATGCTACTTACCATGGCTTTAAGCTCTATCAAATGGACGTGAAGAGTGCCTTCCTCAATGGACCTATCAAAGAAGAGGTCTATGTTGAGCAACCTCCCAGCTTGAAGATAGTGAGTACCCTGACTATGTTTATAAGCTCTCAAAGGCGCTTTATGGGCTCAAGCAAGCCCCAAGAGCATGGTATGAATGCCTGCGAGACGTTCTTATCACTAATGGGTTCAAGTCGGCAAAGCCGATCCTACTCTCTTTACTAAAACTATTGCAAATGATTTGTTCGTATGCCAAATTTATGTTGATGATATCATATTTGGGTCTACTAACAAATCTACTTGTGAAGAATTTAGTAGGATCATGATTCAAAAATTTGAGATGTTTATGATGGGGGAGTTGAAGTACTTCTTAGGATTTCAAGGCAAGCAACGCCAAGGGGGCACCTTCATCAGCCAAACCAAGTATACTCAAGACATTCTTGCAAAGTTTGGAATGAAGGATGCCAAACCCATCAAGACACCCATGTGAACTAATGGGCATCTCGACCTCGACACGGGAGGTAAATCCATAGATCAAAAGGTATACCGGTCGATGATAGGATCTTTACTCTATTTATGTGCATCTCGACCAGATATTATGCTTTCCATATGCATATGTGAAAGGTTTCAAGCCGATCCTAAGGAAGTTCACCTTATGGTCGTGAAAAGAATCATGAGATATTTAGTTTACACTCCTAAGTTTGGGCTTTGGTACCCCAGGGGATCAACCTTTGATTTGATAGGATATTTGAGAGAACCTAGAGGGGGGGTGAATAGGTGATCCTGTAAAATCAAACACTAATAGCCACAAAACTTAGTTATAAGTGTTAGAACGGCTAAGTAGCTGAAGCGAGTTCTTGTGAACACAAACAATCACAGAGAGAGCAACACAAGACACACGATTTTTATCCCGTGGTTCAGCCAAGTAACACTTGCCTACTTCCAAGTTGGGCGTCCTAATGGATGAGGGTTGCACTCAACCCCTTTCAAGTGATCCAATGATCAACTTGAATACCACGGTTTTTCCTTCAGATGATTATTCCCGTTTGCGAGGAATCTCCACAAATTGGAGTCTCTCGCCCTTACAACAAAGATCACAATGAAGGCATAAAGTAAGGTTAGGAGAAGCAACAAACACAAGACTCGAATACGCAGCACACCAACGCACACAAGTGAAGACTCGAGCTCAAATGACAACACAGGGAGTCCTTGACTCGAATAGAGCTCAAATCTCTAACACAACAAAGCGAATGCGCGGGAGCAGAGTCTGGATGCCTTAGAATACTTAGTGAATGCTTGGGTTACTCCTCCATGCGCCCTAGGGGTCCCTTTTAATAGCCCCAAGGCAGCTAGGGAGCCGTTGGAAGCTAACTTGGAAGGCCAAACTTGCCTTCTGTCGGGTGGTGCACCGGACAGTACGGTGCACCACCGGACAGTCCCTGTAGCTGTCCGGTGCACGATCTCCTTCCATTTCTGGCGCATCCGACCGGTTGGTCCTCGTGTCGGTTGGCGCACCGGACACTGTCCGGTGCACACCGGACAGTCCGGTGTGCCCAACCGACCGTTGGCGCGACCCACGTGTCACACGAAGATTGCATGGCCGACCGTTGGCGCAGGCGACCGTTGGCTCACCGGACAGTCCGGTGCACCACCGGACAGTCCGGTGAATATACGCCGTATGTCGCTAATCCTTTTCCGAGAGCGACGAGTTCACCGCGGATGACTCACTGGACAGTCCGGTGCACCACCGGACAGTCCGGTGAATTATAGCCGTACGCCGCTGTCGAGTCCCGAGAGCGGCCTTTTCACGCGGACCAGCCTGGCACACCGGACACTGTCCAGTGCACCACCGGACAGTCCGGTGTGCCAAGCCGAGCTGAAGTTGGCTGCACACAGCCACCCTCTTTTTCCAATTCTTTTCTCACTATTTTTAGCACTTAGACAAAACACATTAGTACTCAAAACAATGTACTAAGTCTAGAAACATACCTTTCTCTTTGATTTGCACTTTCTCTTTACTTGGCACATGAGAACTTATTAAACGTGTTGGGCACTTAATCACCAAAACTTTATTGAAATTGCCCAAAGGCACATTTCCCTTTCAATCTCCCCCTTTTTGGTGATTTATGCAACACAACAAAAAGCAACAAGAGAAGTGCAAAATCAATGCAATTGAAGACCAAATTGTTTTTGATTATAATTTGGCATATTTGGATCGCTCTTTGCCACCACTTGGTTTGTTTTTCCAAATCAAATTCATTTTCCTATCTCTAAGTCAAACACACTTATTTAGGCACAAAGAGAGATATTTCAATGGAAAAAATTTGATCAAGTACCAAAAACTCCCACTTCTTCCCATAATAAAAAATTCTCCCCACAATGAGACCAAATTTTGCAATAAGAGTATTTTGGACATATCAAAAGTTCTAACTCTATTGTTTTAAAAATTCACAAGTGGTAGCTGATCCATTTGCTTTGGCCTTAATTCTCCCCCTTTGGCATTAAGCACCAAAACAGGATCATTCTTGGCCCTTTAACCCCATTGCCTCACCAAAAATGTCAATTAAGAGCAAAAAGGCAAATAGAGCATAGGTATGAACTTGGAATTAAGTGCACCAATACCGGAGTGCAGTGGAAGTCTTTGCAACGTCCAAGTCCATTTTCCCTTTCATTGCACCTTTGACACTACATCAAGAATATTCAAACACAAAGGTTAGTCCTCAAAGGGTCAAGTTGTAGCATATCTCCCCCTAAATAAGTGCACCATTTGCATATGGACTTGTGAGGTCCGAGGAGGTCTTGTACAACTTGAGCACCACAGATATACAACAAGTAATGTAAATGCTTCAAAGTAACATGATCAAAGGCATAGAACCATGTATGCTAGAGATCAATCCAAGTTACGCGAATCTAGAGAAAAATATAGAGAAAAATCGATCCCAAGCATGCTCTGTCAGGCCAACTAATGATGCTTCGTGATGGTACAATGTTTGGATTAGAACGCCAGCGCAGAGAAGCCTCGTCGCCGGCGCCCTCCACGCCGCATTTCACGCTGGCTGCTATGATTCGTGCACAGCACAAGTGGATAACTAAGGAGAGTAAAGATCTTGGCGCCTGGAAATGACTCGGGCTCGGTCACGGCTAAGTTCACCGTACCCGCTTGCTCGTCGATCAGTCGGGATAGACCTCGCCGCCGTTGGCCGCTTACCGCTGTGCGCCACGTGCTAAAGCGCTATACCACGTCGCAGTGAATCATGTCATGCATGCCCGGTGATCGCCGGAGAGCTGCCATGGTGAAAGCCACTAATCTCGCGCGCCAGTGACTCCTTTCTTCTCCGACCGCCACCGCGCCAACCCAAATTCACGCGCCATCACTCAAGCACGCTATAAATTGAGCACACTGATGGGTCCATAGGGTAGTCAAGCACCAAGCCACCAAGCCGTGCCCTCAATTGATCACCAGAGCTCGCCAATTTCCTATTTCCCCCAATTCTGTTTCCACCACCGTGAAAGATGCCTCGCCGTGGCTAGCTCATCTCAGGTCCGCTCATACCCTCTGCTCTTTTGTTTCAGTGTACTTGTGTGTCCCTGATGCTCCCTGACCCCGCCAATTAAGCCAGGAACCCTTAGATCACCGGGAACGCGTTGGATTGTCCGTCGATCACACGGTCATCATGGACAGAGCGCGTTAGAGCTTCGTTAGTGAAATTAATTGAGGGGAAACTCTTGTTAAGGCTTGAATTAGGTTCCAGCTGAAGGAGAGCACCGGTCATTGCGTGTCCTGGCCAGTGCAAGCTCGCCGGAGTTCGGTTCTCCGCCGTGCGGCGTCGCGGACCATGGATTGTGAAGAAATGAAAGCGCAAGGGTATTTTTACAGGTGTCAGTGAGATGTGTGAATAGTGCCGAGGACTACCGCTCTGATTTTTGAACCGGTAGGGGCGTTTCTGCAAAACCGACAGCGCGGGCGCGCTTTCGCCAGCGTATGGGCCGACTCGGGCCAGATTCAGCCCAGAACTATAGCACCTTTTTTTTTTTTCTTCTGAACTTAGAGAAATCCTAGAAAATTATAGAAAAATGCTAAAAATACAGACCAATTTTGTTAGGCTCCTAATTTTCTATACTATTTAATAAAAATAATTTCATGATTTTTAGTTCCAATAGGGAATTATGGGACATTTAAAACAGCCAAAAACCATATCTCAGGAATTTTAGAGAGTAATTAATAATTCCAAAATTCACCAAACTTTTTAGATAAACTTTAAAAATTATTTAGAAGCATTGGGTAAATTTTGGTATGATTTGAACCATATTTGGTACTTAGAAACCAAAACCCTAACCCCCTGCCCTATGAACTTCACTATAGACTCCAAAAACCCTATTTTCCCGGAGATCCATGAGGGAAAGTTATATTCGGACATTAGATAATATACTTTTATTACCTTTGCATTCTCATGAACATTACATGAGCATTCATGATTATATGGATATATCTAGAAAACGAGAGAAAATAGAAGTTGAAGAAGCGAGGACTACACCACCACCACCTGAAGAACCTCAGGCAGGAAACTGCTTTTACTTTGATATCTGTGGAACAGAGCCTGATTCACCTATCACACAAGGCAAGCCCGGTGCATTTGCCACCTCCTTGTTATTTTGAAATCTTTCTCACTTACTTGATGCATTAGGTGAGAGGAGTTGTGTGCTAAACCAATTGCTGCATTTCCTTCCTTGGAATTGATTACTTCTCCTTAATCCCCTGTTTTATCAAAAAGGTTTTTCTTATGCTTAGCTTTGCTCTAGAAAAACAAAATGTTTTGTTTTGACAAAAGATGATGCATCAAAGTGGGTGGGATGTTTTCAAAAATAAAACTTGATGGTGGATCCATCATGGCCATGATGGGTTCAACATCAAAAAAGATGTACCTCTGCCAGGTACCAAACTTTGGGTTTGAAATGATAAAGCTGAGACCGGGCGGGTGACTTGCACGAGAAGAGAGTCTCGGTGTAGTGTCTCTGTCTGAGTCGATTAAGGACCTTCTCGATGTAGGCTTGATGATCGAGGACCTTTTAACTGGTCACATGCCTCATCATGGGTAAGCTTTGCCTCGGGCAGACTAATACCAGAATAAGATAACACACAATGGGAGTGGAGAGATGGCGAGAGTAGCAGTACCCTCCGTGGCAAGAGGCTGGACGGTGGTGTATCTGTGCTCTCGGTTGGCGTGAACCTGATCTAGTCTTAAGAACCCTGGTGGCGAGTTGACATATGCAAGGGTTAAGTGCTACATATGTCGTGTGATTGGAGATCCTTAACTGAGTATTAATCGATTCGGATCGTCGTTACTTCTCGGACATGAAGACTTGGTCAATGACTTACACGTAGCAATCCAGTGAACAAGAAGGGTTAATAAGAAATTGGCTAGTATAGGTCAAGTGCTTGAACTAGGGTAGAAAGAACTCTAAAACTCAGGTAATGACTTAACTTGCTAATAAAACTAAACTTTTAAGGATCCACTATTAGTAAGCACTTCTGCAAACAGAGTCTTTGATTATTGATAAGCCATACCTTGATTCCCAAAGGCCAGCATATCCTTGAGAGTCATTTATTTTGACGGGTAAAACTTGTGAAAGTACACTTCGTACTTAGGGCTTTATCCCATGTTGTTTTAGGTGAAGAAGCAGCAAATTTTTGTTGCTTTTGTTCCAAGGTGGTGCCTAAAGAAGAACATCAAGACTGAAGCTGCGGGAGGAAGGGTCCTCCATTAAACTTTTTACTGGTTATCGGGAGGGTTTTTTTGCCTCCTAGGTTATGTAATAATATTACTTCAGCACTATATTTACTCTGGTCTGTAATAATTCTACTCTTTCTTACTTTAAAATAAAGTAAGTTATTGTAACTGCTTCCGCATTCTCGTGCCTCCGATGTGTTGTAATGTCTGTGTGACGTGTGAAACGCTCTTGGGCAAGGTAAAGAATACAGATACCAAACTTGTCAAGTGATCAGGGGCACCTGCAGGGTTGTCTAAGGTTCGTTGGACAAGGACAACTATAGGTGGGCCTAATGACTTGGGAGGTTCCGTCAAACTGTATCGGAGCGAAGCCCATCTCTGCAGATGTTATGAGGCATTTTCAAAAAGAATTTTCAAAGACTTATCTAGAAAATTTCTTTCCTTCTTATCTAACTGCCTTCTGAAGTACTTATTTAAAGACTAGATAGTAGAATGCGATGTATAGAAGGTTGTGAATCAACTAAGGTTGATTCTGTAATTATGCATGCATCATACTAAAAACTATACTAATAAAATTTTCCCCCTTATGGAGATATGCCGCCACACACAAGGAAAACCGCGTGCAAGTCTACCGGACCAATTGGCGTGCCTCACCATCAACTAGCTCCAAGGCATGAGGACAGTAGTAGTGGTAGCAATGATCCCATCGGAGATCTGGAAGCTCAGGTAGAGCAGCTTCAAATGGAGCTCCATCATAGGAATAATGTGTGGGTCGAGGATGGGTAGCGAATAAATGAGTTAAGAACTGACATCCGACATCTGCAAGACCAACTTGCTGAACAAGATTTAGCGCTCGATTGGGCTGTTAACTCACGTTCACTTGCTTGGGCCAAGGAAGCCAAAGCTCGAGCCTATGTGGAGGAGCTTAGCACAGCCGTGGACAACTTGCAGGTGTACTGTAATACTACATGAGGAAGTTCATGTATTGTATTCACGACTGCACCCTGACGTGCCTGCGGATCCTGTTGGAATGGGAGCTGGACCTTCTGGAACAATGGGTGAAGCCCTTGGTGGGGAACTAGACCTTTTCAGGGCCCCTCCTTCAATGAATCTGGTTGATGAATGGACTCCTACATCCGACAGTGAAGCTACCAAAAGTGATAAGAAACTAGAATAGTGTAGTTCAGATATGTTGATGAATAATAGGTAATGTGGTCCTGTTGTAAATTCGAGTCTGTATCATTACCTTTTAAGTAATGTAAATGGATGGTGTGCTTTGGCATTTTATATTTCTTCCAAATGTTCTTTGCCTCAGATGTTGTCCAGGACTCATGGACAGATGGTGCAGGAACCTCCCGTGGGAGGGAAACTACTCCTAATCCACCACCAGTACCCCCAACTTTGGGCTGAGGCTATCGCTGCCTTAGTCAATGCAACAACCGATAACACCCGCTTCCTTCATGAACTGGTGGGACAGCAATATCAGCAGCAAGGCGGGCGAGTTTATCCGCAAGGACCGCGTGAAACTTCATATTTGGATTTCTCAGAAACGCGTCCCCGTATTTGTCAAGGCTGAAGATCCTCTTGAAGCGGATGAATGGATTCGGGTTATCGAGCAAAATTTGGTCTTCTCCGATGTACGGAGACTCAAAAGCCCTTATTTGCGGGCAGTAGTTGCGAGGCCCTGCCAGCACCTAGTGGGGAAATTATGTGGCTATCCAACCTACTGGTCATCAAGTTACCTGGGATGAATTTAAACTGTCATTTCGGGAGCACTACATTCCAGAAGGGGTGCTCCATATGAAACAAGAAGAATTTATGAAGCTCAAACAAGGTGGAGATACTGTCACACAGTATCTCAACAAGTTCAACCAATTCTCCTTGTATGCTATTGATCAGGTCAACACTGACCTGAAGAAGAAAAATTGTTTTATGAGGGGCCTTAATGACCGGCTGCAGCGGAAAATGGCCACCTGCCTTGACCTATCTTACAGCAGGGCTATTAGTACGGCACTGGCAGTCAAAGCCAAATATGCAGGCCCAGGAAAGTCAAAGGGCTATGGAGGTGACAGGTCCAACCAGGGCCTGAGAAGAGACAAAGGTTGGTGATCCGACCTTTCAATCCAAACCATTCTTCACCATGTCCACCCTCCTACCCCTTTAAACAACCTGTCTTTATCCGTCCTGCCACTGTCCCCACCCCAACAAATCAGCCGAGTGCCCCTGGTACTTGTTTCCCTGCACTCCCGAGTTCATCTTCTGGTTGCTTTAATTGTGGGAAGTCCGGACATTTTATCAAGGACTGCCCATATCCCAAGTAAAACAGATTAAATAATCAGCAGAGTTCAGGGAGTTCTGCCAAAGGCAAGGGAAACCCGTGAATAATATAGCAGGCAGAAATATGAAGAAAACTGGGCGAATTTATTATACGCAAGTGGCCACGACACCGGAAGGAGAACCAGTCATGATGGGTACGTTTCTCGTGGCCAATCACCTACCGTTATTCTTTTTGATTCTGGTGCTTCACATACATTCATAAGCAAGAAGTTTGTGGAGCAACATTGCATTCCATACAATGAATCAAGGAAGGGTTTATAATTCATTCGCCTGGGGGACAAATACTAAAGAAGTGGCTTTCCATGTGCCCGTAACATTGGCTGAACGGGACTTTCCCACAAATATGATTGTTCTAAAAGGCCAAGATATAGATGTAATCCTAGGCATGAATTGGTTAGCCCAACATAAAGCTATCCTCAACACTGATCTGAGAACCATCAGGTTGAGCTATGGCCAGGAAGAGGTTCTCTTATCCATCCCTATAACTATTCCAGCTAAACCATTTGGCAGAGTTTATGAAGCCATTATACCAGAGATCCAAGATATTTCGGTAGTATGTGAATTCCCGGACGTCTTTCCGAAAGATCTGCCTGGATTGCCTTCAGAGAGAGATGTAGAATTTGTGATTGAGTTGAAGCCTGGTACGGCTACTATTTCTAGAAGGTCGTACCGAATGCCTCCGAATGAGTTGGCATAACTCAAGACCCAATTACAAGATCTGCTAGATAAGGGATTCATCCGACCAAGCTCATCACCTTGGGGTTGTCCAGCCATCTTTGTCAAGAAGAAGGACCGAACACTTTGGATGTGCGTAGATTATAGACCCCTTAATGAGGTCACAATCAAGAATAAGTACCTCTTCTCTGGATTGATATCTTATTCGATCAGCTTACCGGAGCTCAGGTATTTTCCAAGATTGACCTCAGGTCAGGTTACCATCAGATCCGTATCCGACTCGAAGATATACCCAAGACCGCATTCACTACGCGGTATGGATTATTTGAATATCTAGTTATGTCTTTCAGACTAACAAATGCTCCTACCCACTTCACATGTCTTATGAACTCGGTATTCATGCCCAAGTTGGATAAATTCGTGGTGGGGTTCATTGATGATATCTTGATATTCCAAGAATGAAGAGGAGCATGCTCGGCATTTGCGGATCGTGTTAACGCGCTTAAGAGAGCATCAACTATATGCTAAATTCAGTTAATGCGCATTTTGGCTGGAGGAGATCCAATTTTTGGGACACGTGTTGTCGGCTAACGGGATTACAGTGGATCCCAGCAAAGTCAAGGATATTTTGGAGTGGAAACCCCCAACCACTGTACATCAAGTTCGAAGTTTCCTTGGACTGGCTGGTTATTACCGCCGATTTATTCCAGATTTTTCCAAGCTTGTGAAACCAATCACAAGTTTATTGAAGAATGATAATAAATTTAATTGGTCTTCAAGATGTAATGAAGCCTTTAAGCAGCTGAAAGTATTATTGACCACTGCTCCGGTATTAGCTCAACCGGACATTGAAAATCCCTTTGATGTTGTATTGTGATGCATCAGGCAGTGGTCTAGGCTGTGTTCTAATGCAAGAGGGCCGAGTGATAGCCTACGCTTCAAGGCAGTTGCGCTGGCATAAGGAGCATTATCCAACTCATGACCTGGAATTAGCTGCTGTGGTTCATGCCCTAAAATATGGCGTCATTATCTGTTGGGTAATATCTATCATATTTATACAGATCATAAAAGCTTGAAGTATATTTTTACCCAGTCAGAACTGAATATGAGGCAAAGGAGATGGCTTGAGCTAATTAATATTATGAACTGGAGATTCACTATCACCTAGGCAAAGCTAATGTGGTGGCACACTACAGGAAAACACTTAATTCCCATCAGCCAGGAACCGACGGGAAAAAGCCATAAACCGACGGGAATAAGTAATTCCCGTCGGTTTAAGGCTTATTCCCATCGGTTGTCAGTCGACAGGAGTTAGATGACGGGGATAAGGTTATTCCTGTCGGCGGCTGACGGGAATAATTAATCCCCGTCGGCCAGGTCAACCGATGGGAGTTATTTAATTAATTCCCGTTGGCCCTACCAGCCGACGGGAATTAACTATTAACTCTCGTCGGCCATGTCAGTCGACGGGGATTAACTGGGCCGACGGGAGTTACTAGTTAATTCCCATTGCCTATGGTCAAACCGACGGGGATTAACTGGGCCGACGGAAGTTAAACTATAATTCTGCAACAGCAACACCAAATTAGATATTTCTCCACAGACAAACATATGACAAAACATATATATCATCCACATGAACATACACATCACAAAACATACACATCACAAACATATGACAAAACATATATATCATCCACATGAACATACACATCACAAACGCATTATAGGTTAAATCCGTCACATAACATACACAAACATTTCCGATACGAGTTAAGATCAAGTGTTTACACAAACATAACGTCCACGAGTTAAAAACATAACGAGCACGAGTTCAAGTGTTTAGAGATAACCACTTGGGTGGTTAGAGCTTTGACCGCTGCCGCCACCACCACCAGGAGGAGGGAACACGAATAGGGAGTCAACAAATCCAGTCCCTGCTGCGGGATCAGACCCACTACCACCCGCTTCGGGCGTAACCTATGCAAGTTAGCAAATATCAACACGTTAAATGCAAATATCAAAAAGTATACAAGTGTATAAATTAATCAAGAGTTATCAAACGTTCCCTATCTCCAGGTGCGGGTATATGTGTCGGAGGGGTGTTGAACTGTGGTGGCGGAGGTGTGTTTGCAAACTGGCTCCATTGTGGTGGCGGTGGAAAATTTGTTGCATGCCCTGTTGCTGCATTAATTGTTAAACATATGTGTTACTATTGAAGATGTTGTATTGAAATATAAGAGTTTAGAGTTCGGATTATGTGTACTCACTTGATACATCGCTTGTTATGTGCATTGCAAGCCTCCATAAATTCGCGTTGTTGTCTCATCTCTTCACGCATCCTCATAATCTCCAACTCCTACTCGTTCGGTCGACGAGAGCATGAGCTACAGGAAGATGATCCTGTCCTATGAGATCTCACCGACGACGAGTCAATGAATCTGTCGAAGTGTGTATCTATAAGTGATTCAAAAAGTGTGATTACTGCATAATCAATTTAGTGTCAACCATATAATTTCATAAGTTAGAGCTTACCGTCCATGCGCTTTGCCACCACCACTTGTGTACACCACCGAGGGATCCACCGGTTCATGGCGCCAGTCGAAGTCAGGGCCATGGCGACGAACCATCTCCTCCCCATATGCCGCCTATAGATCATTCACAACCTTACAAATGCAGGAATTTCTATACTTTGAACGTTTGTACTTTTGGGCCAAAACTCACCAGCCGATCCGTGGCTGTCTGGCTGCAGAGCTGGTCAGGGTTGTTCGGGTCTAGTCCTTTGTGGCCCTCCTGGTAGACCTCAATGTCACTAGGCTTTTGGCCACTCGTAGCTTCCTGTATAAACAAAAAACATTCATAAGCAATCATACTATTTGCTGATCGACATAGCTAGATCAAACTTACCATTCTTTTATCTTTTCGTATCATGTCGTCACCACCAAACTTGTGGTTAGGATTGGTTCCTCGACATTGTCTGTGATGCGCTGACGCTTTCTGGAAGTCTTCGGAAGCCCAATATCGACACCAAGCATAGTACACATCAGGCACAGGCGCCATCCATGGAACCATCACCTGCACACACAATGTTACATATTATATCAATCACAACAATCAATATAAAGGGTAAAACAAATTGAATACTAACCTCACGATCTTGTGACCCGTAGCTCGTTCAACATCATCTTCACCGTCATCAACTTCTACTTCTGTTGCTCGTTCAACATCTTCACCGTGGAGATACTAGACCTTATAGCTTGGCACGAAACCATGCGAGCATAGGTGCAGTGTGACCTGCCTCTTGGTGTGGCTCGTCATATTTCTACATTTATTGTATGGACACCTAATATTTTCTATTGTGACAAAGCAGCTGCATGGTCCAGAAACATCTGCGTCTTGGCAAACCATTCACTTGTGTGACACCCACCCTTCTTGAAACCTTCATACATCCAATCACGTCTATCACCCATTATTGCGGGTGTGTACGAGTAAAGAGTGCGTGTGAGACATTCATGTTTCTACACGTCACACATATATCTATAGGTAAGTAGTAAAACTATATATATACATAACATCACCTTCAACACATTAACATGATATTCATTAATTAACAATAATGCAACATCCAAATTTAGGTCAAATCATAGTAACAAATAACAATACTAAATAAATTATAATCGCATTACAGTTAACTCCCGTCGGCCATAAAAACCGACGAAAATAAATAATATTTGCAACATTAAATCCATTAAATTAAATAATATTTTCAGAACATCAAATTTATTAACAATAACATCAAATTTATCAATATCGAAACCTTCATACATCCTAATATTATAAGTTAAATCTAATCAATAAACAATTAACAATTTTAAACTAACTCTAATCACATGAAAGTTAACCCGTCGGCCATAAAAAACCAATGAAAATAAACATCTACACACATATTTAACTATTATAATCACACTCGCATTCACAATTAAGGATGTATACCTCAACGACAAGGTGGCAACGACGCTCG